>JBBPBX010052493.1:0-17533 GCA_038048925.1 Garcialebias charrua
ATCTCATTAGTAATGCAGACCAGGTGGTTTGGGGTCACCTGTCTGGTTTTAGAAGTTATTTACAGTCCAAGTTTCCAAACGGACCAGTTCCATACAAGACCACTTTCTCATGGACTAGAGGGGAAGTGAGTTATTTGTACTAATTTTTGTTAGTGTTAGCATTTAGATGAGTCAAGCGTAGGAAAGAGGACCAAACAGAAGTGGTCATTTCTTTCTTTTCAAAATAAAATGTGCAGCAGCCAAATGATTATAAAATATATTTTAAAAAAAATCATTATTTATCCGTTTAGGCTCCTAAAAACTCTAACTCTTCTCTGTGCAGCATTTATTTATGTAAAAAAATAAATCTGTATTTCTCTCTTATGTTAGTCTATTGTTGATTGTTCAAGGAAATTCTACAGTTGCTGTTGTCATCATTCTTTAGTTTGTAGACAGGTCCCTCTTGTAAATGAGTCCTCGAGGCTCAATGACATTAACCTGCCTAAATAAAGGTTGAATGAATGTGCAGCATTTATTATGATAAGGTGGTTTTGGAAAATTATTTAGATAAAGATCCACTTCTTCCTTGTTGTGGCGTGTGAAATTCTGTGGATCTACAATTTTACTTTCTCTGAAGAGCTGCAGTGGTCTTTTTACACAGAGACGTTTGGTTACAACACCCGTCCGGTTTCGGTACAAAAACCAGTGGGAGTTTGAAAACTGACCCTGAGCGATGGGGTTCTGTTTGATGTACTCTCTGCGGACTGAGATGTTTTTGAGGAGGCACTGTCGGGCGTGGGCGCGCCGCTCCTTCACCGGGTCCTTGGCGCACAGAGCGAAGACCGCCAAGTACTCCAGGGGCAGCAGCAGTTTGACGAGAGCTATGTGCAACTTCTGTGCAAAGATCTGGCGGACCTGGTAGCACTCATCCTGTCAGACGACACCAGCAAAGTTAGAGCCTAAAAAAAGTACTTTAAACAGTTCACTCTGAAGGAAAACGTTCAGAATTACTTTTAAGATATAATAAACTGTACACAGATCTGACAAGTGCAAAAAGCAACTTAAAATGTAAGATGGATGGTGGTTTTCCACCGTACCAACACCAGGAAACAGGTTTCACTCATCACTGCTCAACCTTTTTATCTGGCATCTCTTTAAATAGTTATTAAATGAGAGAGCTCCGAGACAAAACACGAGGTCAAGGGTGAAACTAACATTGATGACAAGGCCGCAGAGCTGAAACTGTTCGGGTGTGATGATTTCATGGTAGCAGGGTTCTTGTGCCAGCTTCATGATGGCTGCTCCGGCTGCCAGCCTCAGACGAGACATGTCAGATTTACTGTGAGGAAATAAAAACGAGGAATGAATAACTACACTGGTAAGATGAAGGGCTACAACCCAGAACGCTTCATGTCTCAGAGTGAATGGAGATACTTGATCTTCTTCTGCTCGGTGAGGTCTCCCTCGCTCACTAGCATGGCGGACAGCAGACGTAGGGTGGAGTTCGCCGATTTGGACAGATTGTTCTTCATTCCTAGTAACCAGCGCACTAAAAGCTTGATGGCCTGAACCTGCAGGAACAGGAAAACTCACGTGTTTTGTCTCCATTATTAACAAAAAGACAAAATAATTGAAATCTGTGACATTTTTGGAATAATGTATACAGTCGTTTAACCCTGTAAAGTACTTCACAATACAGGTATGTGGGTCTCTTACCTTTGCTAAAACCTCAGGAGCTACTTCCTCGTCAGTGGTCCACAGCTTACCATTTTTGTTCCCCGTTGTCTGAAGACACAAAGACAAAGATTATGTTTTTATGCTGTTGAGTCTGTGTGCATCTGCATTTTTTATGAAGTTATCTACTGCTGCTATAGTTTGTAAAGACTGCGGTACAAGGAGATTGACTGTGGTGCTAAAACGTTGCATTAACAACAAGAGTACCACGTACAGCAGCATATTATATGCCTGTCGACAAACGATTATACAGCAAAACATCAATCTGTAGCAATGGCACGGACTGAGGAGCAGCTTCTACCCTGAGGCTGTCGTGACTCTCTAACCAGGAAAAAAAAAAAATCACTGAATCACGTGTGGTGCGTATGACATATAAATCTCTCTGACAAGCTAATATCGGGTTTAATATTTGACCTTAGAGCTGGGGTGGTGATGAAAAAAAAAAAGCGACACTCTCTAGTGATGGACAGTGATTTTAGTGACAAATTCATACGAATTATCTTGAGAATGAGAAGTTTTGACCCAGACAAGAGAAAGTTTACAGACGCATGGATGGAGATTAGACAATAATACATCAGTCTGTCGACAGGTGTATAAAAAGGTAGTCACAAGAAAAGGACCCACAAGTCCTTTCACCAACACAAGGTACTTCAAGTAACGAGCGAGACGACGAACGCCTGAACCGAGTGTGTGCAAACTGAGTTAAATGTTCCACAGACCCTGTCGTTCATGAGCAGGTCTTTCACGATGAAGTTCGCCACGATGGACTTCATCGGTGAGGCGAACTGATCTGGAGCCAGCATGGCTATATGGCCCAGGGAGACGAGCGGGGTGATGAGCACCTCTGGGAATTCTGAGTCCAGGCTGCGCGACAGAGGCTGTGAACAAACAAACAAACGTTTCCTGGTAAACAAACGTTCTGTTGCAGCATGGGCGGGGGAAAAAAAAGGCTAGTTGACAAATAAAAATCACACTTCAATACAAAGACTGTTAGATTGTCTGAAAATAATTCCCCACCTCAAAAATCTGGGCCAGCTGCACCTCCTTGTTGTTGAAAATGGCGTGTATGCAGTGGACAGCCTGCTTGGCCTGGTGAGGTGTTCCCCGCTTGGCTTTCTGATGTAGGATGGGAATCAGTGTCCTGAAGGACACCACACAAAGGGTTCAAACAGGCGCAGCAAAGGTCTGTGCTAATACTCCAGACTTGTGCACAAGATGGGGAAGAAATGATCCACTGTGTATATAAAAGTAAAACATTTGGCTGCAGGAGTTACTGTATATGAGATAAAAACAGCTTTTCATTGTAGAACTACCCATACTTTTTGGGGTATAACACACAGTTTTTTTTACTAATTTGAATGTCCTGCAGATTATACGCCGAAGCGTATTATTTATGGATTTTTCCCCATATTTTTAGACCCATTTTTGGCTCTGATATCGCCGTTTTTCATTTTGGCAAAAAAAAAAAAAAAAATGGTGCAGTACCACTTTTGTCCGCTAGGGGGACACTTCCAGAGAGTACACCGACCGTTTCTAGCTCATGTGTCCGAAAAAAGCCTCCTCTGCTCGGACTGCTCTGTCGCTGCCCGGCCTCCTGCTCTGGATGTAGCTACCATTAGCTGTGTTGTTAGCCGTGTTTTTTTGCAAGATAACTCATAAACCACACCGCGGATTTTCTTGAAACTTACAGAACGTAATTATTTGGTGGTCATTTACAACTGACCAGCTTTATGAGATGTTTAAAAAAAAAAGATCTTTTATTAGCGTTAGCTCCCGTTAACAGATACTGTACCTATTATTTAGATATATAGCTCATAAACCACTCTGCGGATATTTTTTCTGCTTACAGAGTGTAATTATATGGGGTTTCATTTACAAACTGTTGACCTGTATAAGACATTTGAGATAAAATTCAAATTTTTACAATTTATTTTATAGTAGCGCACGCGACCATTTGGAAGACGTCAAACCGAAACAATTGAAATTCAGCAGATTTGACCATTTCGTGAATTGATTAAGGAACGGTTAAGCTCAGGAACCCTTGTGCTATAATGTAAGCTAAGCAGTGCTGGGCAGCGCTAATCCAAAAATTAGTTCCGCTATTTCTAAAGCACTTATTAATTTATTTAGGTCCGCAATTTCAAAAGCGCTTATGTATTAGCAACGCTAGCGGACGCTAATGCTAATAAGCTAACGTGCTAATGGCAAACTACTTTTTTAAATCCAGCAGATTTGACCATTTCGTGAAACTCTCAAGCTCAGAAAAACTTGTGCTATAACGTCAGCTATGAAATATATTTTTTCTCAGCAAAGAAATAATTGTTTTTACCGTGTTTTCTTGGAAAGTCCTTAGCTGCTGTGGCTGTCGCGGACGCCATTTTGAACAGTGCTAATGGCGAACTACTTTTTAAATCCAGACGCGTCGCGTAGGCCGCTGAGAAACATCCATAAGTTCACCCTCCATGTTAAAAACTCTTCGTCTGACTCTTCGAAAACAAGCAATAAGGCTGCAGAGTAACACACTGGCTGCTAACTGCGCTCTCTCTAGCCAAGAGACTGAGGGGGACGCTTTTTTGTCACGGACCACATCCGGCGCTGACAGGATATGGTCTGTTAGCAGTCGTCCGGTTGATTTAAGAGCCCGTAAATAAGTTTTTTCGTTTTTACTGATAGATAATTAGTTATTAGCGGTACTGCATTTTAAATAAAAATAGCGCAAATCCGCTTATGAATTATAAAAGTTAGTCAATCCGCTGTAAAGCTAACAAATTGTTTAGGTCCGCTATAAGCGGATTAGCGCTTTAGCGCTCCCTAGCGGTCTGGCGCCCACCTTTGCAGCTAAGAAATATATTTTTCTCAGCAAAGAAATAATTGTTTTTACCATGTTAATATTGTAAAGTCCTTCCATGCTGGCTCGCTTCTGTGGCCGCCCTTTTCAGAAGGGAAAATGAGGCGCTGACGCGTCGCGTAGTGGTGACGCATAATAGATGCATCTTATAGGGCGAAGCGTGTTATTTATGGATTTTCCAATTTATTGACAATACTGTACATGTAATTGGACAAAGCGGGTTATACACAGAAGCGTGTTAAACGCCGAAAAGTACGGTATAAAAAACGAGGCATTTGTTTACGTCTTGATGAGTTATTTTTCTGTCCTGAAAGGATACAAGCAGACTTAAACTGATTAAATAGATTAACGAGTCATCTTTAACCACAACACTTTTAAAGATGCTCTAAGGGAAAAGTGGGCTCCATTTGAAAAATAATTAGGCTTCCTGTTAAGATTTAAAAACTTGCTCCTACAGGAAGTTTATGATGAAAATTCATCAAAAACTGCACTTGCTCTTTGTGCCACACCAAGTCAGACGTATATCTGACTTTCTGCCTCTGCGTGTGGCGAGCATGCACACTCTTAAGGCCCCAGTACAGTATAGCTCTGCGTTGGGCTGAACGCCGCTCGACGCCGTGCGAACACCGCGGCACAAGCCTTTGAATGCGGGCGTGAACACGCCAAGCTCAAATTTTACGACCGCTTACGCGCGCGCGTTGTCTCACAATAAACTGCCCGGCGCCGGACTGTTTTGTATGAGACACAAATGTATTAAATTCCCCTTCTTCATCCCTGATCTGGACTTTTCTTTTGTTTTTTTTGCCAAAAGTCAAGTGATCGCTTCCTCCTCCGCTGACTCCATGAGGAAATGAATGAATTTGTCACGAGCGAATTAAACTCATGTTCAACGTGGCTGCGCGAGGCTCTAAATATTTCCTGGTGTTCTGGACCAGCGCTCCCTGTTTTTATTTTATTTTTTAGAACTTTTTATTAACATATAAACATAGAACAACGCTGCGCAGCCTGTGCCTTTTCTTTCACCACCCGACCTGTCAATCAATTCAGTAGGCGTGTCAGCAAATGACCAATCAGCGACCTCAATTTGTCCCGTAGGTAAACGCTCCGCCCTGCTTCTGCTCAAATGACGTCAAGTATTTGGAGTGAAAACGCTGGAGCCTCACGCAGAGCTATAATGTGAACTGCCTGCGCGCAGCACGCACGCGTCGAGCGGCGTTCGGCCCAACGCAGAGCTATACCGGGGCCTTTAGGCTGCTTTGTCTCTGGAGGTAGCTTCCTTCTCCCTGGGAGCCATTTTCCAACATTTAAACTGATGCTTCTAACAAAAAAAAAACATCTATGAAATACTTCTGTGAGAGAGAGATGAGACATGCTGCAGACACACTGTGGGCTTCAGTTTATACACACTGTGTCATATTTTTAGAGCTTCAGCTGCATCCAAAAAAATTAGAACATCGTGGAAAAGCACAATGTTTTTGTCAGTCATTTCAGAAAGTGAAACATATATATATATACATTACACAGAGTGAAACATCTCAAAGCCTTTATTTTTTGTAATTTTTATGATTTTAACTTACAAATAATAATAATAAAAAATTCAGCCTCAGTAAATGTGAATATTGTGCAGAGGTTCATCATTATGAACTCCAGGTGTTTCATCCTGATCAGCTGATGAACTCCTGGACATGATCTACAAATGTCTCATTCTTTAAGTCCAGCCACTCCTGAACCAGAGACAACATCAGAAGTGTCTTACCTGCTGAGGAGACAAAGAACTGGACTGTTGCTCAGAGGTCCAATGTCCTCTTTTCAGAGTAAAGTAAATGTTCATGTCAGTTCTGGAGGAAGTGGAGAGGTCCAGAATCCACGTTGTTGAAGTCCAGAGAGAAGTTTCCACAGTCAGTGATGGTTTGGGTCCATGTCCTCTGCTGGTTCTGGTCCACTGTGTTTTCTGATGTCCACACAGCATCTAGCAGGACATTTTAGAGACTTCATGCTTCTTCTGCTGACGAGCTTCATGGAGATGCTGCAGTCATTTTCCAGAAGGACTCACACGGACAAAGAACCAACAGCTGGCTCTGGAATATTCTAACTTTCTTTTGGGTTTTCGTTATTATTTGTAAGTTATAATCATAAAAATGAAAAGAAATAAAGGCTTGGAATGTTTCACTCTGTGTGTAATGAATCTATATAACACGAGTTACACTTTCTGAAACGTTGCACGTGTTTCACGTTATTCTAAATATTTGCGATGCACCTGTAATATAAACTCTGAACAGCTGCATGAAGACGTTCGTCAAAAGAACAGGGTCTCTTACGATCGTATCTGTGGTAACTCGGTCTCTATCTTCTGCCCCGTGTTTCTGAAAATCTGGATGGCAGCCTCGGCCACCTTGTCATCCTCCATCTTCAGACACTGGAGCAGAGACTCGTAGGTCTCGGCCGAGTGAAACGCTGTGGGATGTGTGAACGACAGGACCTACAAACAGACATTCAGTCATTTTCCAACATTACTTTGGTTGTACAAACTTAATGTTTACTAATTGTTATCCAGCCAACTATTTTTCTTTCAGTTGCATTAATGGGTTAGTTTCATTTGTTTAATTATTTTATTTTTTTTTACCTTGAGCAGCTCCAGGCCGGAACGAATTGCCGTGTCAGGCGTGACACCTTCCTCATCATCATCAGCTGTTCCCTCAATGGATTTATTTAGCAGCTTTACCAATGCACTGAAGTGAAACACAACGATCATCACTAACTTTACAGTGATATCAAGATAATCCACGTTTTCTGCAAGTTTGAAAGTCTTGAGATCAAAATATTGATTAGACCAAATTGTCCCACAGAATTTTCTGAACACAGCGTGTGTCATTCAGAGTGAGACTGCTCTCTCTGGGTGTTTTTCCATAAAGAAGAAAGGGTTAAAGAGGCCAGAGTGAGGCCTGCAGCTACACAACACCACCACTAGGTGTCTCAATGAATGACAAAAGCCCTTCAGTGGTGAAGAGTTGCACAATAAAATGGACAGACAAGACATGAAACACTGTGTGGCTGAGAAATCAGACACACACACCGAGCTTCTGTGCAGTTAAATCTGAAGGAACAGAATCACCAAACACATCTAAACTATAATCCAATCTAACTGGATTTTAATCCATTCAGATATAAAGAAGTAATAATAAAAGTAAAATCTGGCTCCCGGGAGGTTTCTCTGACCTGATGGCCTCAGAGTCGATGTGAACCGGAGCGATCCGCTCCAGCAGGAACTTGACCATCTCCAGGAACGGGTTGGTGGGCTGCTTTGGGAACGCCAACTTCCGAGTGATCTCCCTCTGCACACAAGTACACGATAAACACAATGTTTATGCTTCGTTTGGTGTCTGTATCTGCTTACATACTCCAGCAATTACATCATGAGGTCTCTTTATACAAAGTCTACTAAAACTCAGGGTTTTGTTAAAGAAAATAAAACAACAACTGCCCACTAAAAATAATTTTACCCCTCATTGTTGAAAAGAAACTGAAGTATACAAGTAAAAAAAAAAAAAGAATACAACTAATGTCAAACGTGTGTGTTCGTTAATGTTTATTATTATTGCTATTTTTTAAATACTGTATAAATTATTGATGCCTGACAAAAGCATGGTTGTTCTCGTCTGAAACAAAACTGAGTTTTTATTCTTAAACACTAAAGTCTGGTCTAGTGTACAGTCTGCAGTTATTCTCACAGCTGTTTTTATCCCCGGGCTTTTTAACAAAGTTCATGATTATTTGTAAAGAAACCAGAGTTTTGAGCTCATCTGGGGTGAAATATGAGCTGAGGAGGATGGAAGGAGACCCGTTACCAACATCACCATGTGTGTTTGAAAGGTAAGAGGGAGAGTGAAATAAAGAACGTTGTCTCACCACGCAGATCTCGGCCTGCTTGCAGGAGCAGGTGGGACTGATGAGCACCTCCAGCTGGACTCTGAGCTTCTCATCCTCACTCAGAACCTGATTGAATCTCTTCATGAAGTCCTGGGCCTTCCCAGCATCTGGCAGGTTCTCTGCATCAGACAAGGAAGTTGGTTAAAGTGATGCAGAGGAAACCTTACCAAAAAAAATCAAATACTGCAGGTTTACATCGAACTTACTGGTGATGTTCGTGAGCTTCCCAAACATTGCTGTGGTGTTGGCTTCATACTGGCAGGAAGAGGACAAATCATGTTATAAACACATTTGGATTCTCATCTTTCTATGGGTTTAAAACAATTAGTGGCGCCCGCTCACCGCCGGCAGCTTGTGAAGATCGAGCAGCTCTTTGACGAGGCCTCGGAGCATGTTCTGACACTTCCACATCTCATTCAGGGCCCTGAAAGCAACAATCCATTCCACACGGAGAAAACAAGAGAAAATCAATGCACTGCCCTCATAATACGGACGCGCTGCCCCATTAATGCCTTGTTTTTATGCTGTGGGTGGATGTAGGCTTAAGATTTTACCCACCTTTAAAGCTTCTGGATCAATACACAGGTCAATTATTCATGTATAAAATATAAAAAAAATAGGCTGTGCGTATTTTACAGGAAGAAGAAAATGTAGGAATACTAACTTGACAGCGTTGGTGTCGAGGCAGGCGTACAGGTAGTACAGACATTTCATCTTCTCCTCCGTTTCAAGACTGTGAGGGACCATGTACTGGGCAAAAATCTTCTCTACTAATAACCTGCAGGAAAATAAATTTTAATTATTAGATTAAACAACAAGAGCATCGCATACGACACATTACGGTATACGCCCATCTACAAACTATTATACAGCAACGTATAGTAATGAGCCAGACAAAAAAAGACCTTCTACATTTGACCTCGCTTTGTGACCTTAACCATGTGACACTCCGTCTCAGTCTAGTGATGATGTATACATGAACAAAGTTTCATTAAAATGTGTTGAGCAGATCAGAAGTTATGGACCGGACAAGAAAAAAAACGTATGAACAGATGGACGTCCTTTTGATGAGTGTAAAATAAAATAAACCTTTGGAGGAGACAGATCTGAAAGATCTGCTGTTTTATTAAGATCTTGTGCATCTTTAGCAAGGGGAAGGTTTACATTCTGATGCTATAACTTTCTTAATACATTTAGCTTGTCTTGTGTTTTTCCTTTAAGCTATAGAGTATAGCTTATTAGCAAAATACAAACCGGATTCCAAAAAAGTTGGGACACTAAACAAATTGTGAATAAAAACTGAATGCAATGATGTGGAGATGGCAAATGTCAATATTTTATTCGTAATAGAACATAGATGACAGATCAAAAGTTTAATCTGAGTAAATGTAAAATTTTAAAGGAAAAATATGTTGAGTCAAATTTCAGTGTCAATAAATCCCAAAAAAGTTGGGACAAGTTGCAATAAGTGGCTGGAAAAAGGAAACTGAGCATATAACGAACAGCTGGAAGACCAATTAACACTAATTAGTAGGGCTGGGCGATAAGGACAAAAATTCATATCTCGATATTGTTGTGATATATCGCGATATACGATATATATCTCGACCATTGCAGATGTTTCTAACCATTACTTATCCAATATACATGTCATTGTTGATTTTTTTTTATTTTTTACTTTATTTACCCAACCGAGGTCTGTCTGCTTGTTTTGTATATAATGTATATAGAAATCTGTCATATCCTGTTGGTTTTGAACTGTCAACATCTGTTTACTGTGATTGTAGTTTTCTTTATTTTCTTTTTGATAAGTGCAAATGCCTATTGCCAATGTGACGTGTGCTGCTGACCACTTGACCAGGTCACCCTTGTAAAAGAGATCTCGGTCTCAACGGGCTCTACCTGGTTAAATAAAGGTGATTGATTGATTGATATAATTTTCTTTCCATAAAAGAATAACAAAAAATATATTTCTGAGTCAAAGCTTTGTCCCAGTTGTCACACAGCAACATTTATTAACAAACAGCTGTAACTCTACAAAATAAATGTCTAAAAAATGAACTATTACATTTATTTTTTAGACATTTATTTACACCTATTAAATAATAATCCTCTTCAGCTGAGGGCAGCTGTGGCTGAGAGGCTAGAGCAGTCTCCTCCAATGGGAGAGGTGGGGGTTCAATTCCACCAGCTGTCACATGCTGAAGTGTTCCTGGGCAGTGGGCAACACTGAACCCCTCATTGCCTCTGATGTGTGTCCCATCAGTGTATGAATGTGATAAAGTACTGATTATTCTTTGTACAGTTCTAGTAGAGTGCTGTATGAATGGGTAAATGAGGACACAGATTGTGTTTTAAAGAGCTTTGAGTGTCTTGATAAGATAGAAAGGTGCTTTCACTTTAGTCAGTGTGTTTGTGAACTGCAGTGTGAGCCTCCACTCAGAAACGTGAACCGAGAGGCAGAGACATTATTAAATCAGCAGTTTTTCATATCGCTAAAGACACGGTCAGGCTCACTTTACCGCAGTGTCTCAGCTGTGGAAGAAGACGGCTAAAGCGTTAGCCATCTTGTTAGCCGCTTGTTAGCGATATGATAAACTGCTGATTTATTAATGTCTCCACCTCTCTCTGCTCCTCTCATAAAGCTCTGTGGGTGCACGCACGACTAAATTAGCTCAGACCCGTGGTTTGTTTTAAGGAAGCAGGAGGCTGTAAAAACACTCGGTTCTGCCGTTTCACGGTTCATGCTCCACTCTGCTGTTTAAATGGTGAAAAAGATTCGTAGTTCCGACCTTTCGTCGGGATTATTTTCAGCATCATCTACAAAAATATTTTTTCTGCCCTCATCTGACAATTTAAATCCAAACTAGCTCAGAAAGAACATTGTTTTTTCCCCTCAGCAGCTAGCGGCTCTCTTCATATCTGCCGTGTTTACTTGTGCTGAAAGTCTCCTCCCTCCTGCAGGCAGGAAGGAGGGTCTGGGTCTGTGTTCAGTGAAGAAGAGGGAGGGGGGCGAGTGGGAGAAAGCAGACAGCGGGAGGATTCTCGATATAAACGATACATTTTAACCATCGTACATTGAAAAAATTGCGATACATCGAGTATACCCTGTATTCGATATATCGCCCACCCCTACTAATTAGGTCAATTGACAACATGATTGGGTATAAAAAGAGCTTCTCAGAGTGTCAGTGTCTCTCAGAAGCCAAGATGGTAAGAGGATCACCAATTCCACCATTGTTGCGCAGAAAGATAGTGCAGCAATACCAGAATGGTGTTACCCAGCGTAAAATAGCAAAGACTTTTAAGTTATCATCATCAACCGTGCATAACATCATCAAAAGATTCAGAGAATCTGGAACAATCGCTGTGCGTAAGGGTCAAGGCCGTAAAACTCTACTGGATGCTCGTGATCTCCGGGCCCTTAAACGTCACTGCACCTCAAACAGGAATGCCACTGTCAAGGAAATAACAGAATGGGCTCAGGAATACTTCCAGAAAGCATTGTCAGTGAACACAATCCACCGTGCCATCCACCGTTGCCAGCTGAAACTCTACAGTGCAAAGAGGAAGCCATTTCTAAGCAAGCTCCACAAGCTCAGACGTTTGCACTGGGCCAGGGGTCATTTAAAATGGAGTGTGGCAAAATGGAAGACTGTTCTGTGTCAGATGAGTCACGATTTGAAGTTCTTTATGGAACACTGGGACGCCATGTCATCCGGACCAGAGAGGACAAGGATAGCCCAAGTTGTTATCAACGCTCCGTTCAGAAGCCTGCATCACTGATGGTATGGGGTTGCATGAGCGCTTGTGGCATGGGCAGCTTGCATGTCTGGAAAGGCACCATTAATGCAGAGAACTATGTTCAGGTTCTAGAACAACATATGCTCCATCTAGACGTCATCTCTTTCAGGGAAGACCCTGCATTTTTCAACAAGATAATGCCAGACCACATTCTGCAGCAATCACAACATCATGGCTACGTAGGAGAAGGATCCGGTACTGAAATGTCCAGCCTGCAGTCCAGATCTTTCACCTATAGAGAACATTTGGCACATCATAAAGAGGAAGGTGCGACAAAGAAGGCCCAAGACGATTGAACAGTTAGAGGCCTGTATTAGACATGAATGGGAGAGCATTCCTATTTCTAAACTTGAGAAACTGGTCTCCTCTGTCCCCAGACGTCTGTTGAGTGTTGTAAGAAGAAGGGGGGATGCCACACAGTGGTAAAAATGGACTTGTCCCAACTTTTTTGGGATTTGTTGACACCATGAAATTTTGAAACAACATATTTTTCCCTAAAATGATACATTCTCTCAGTTTAAACTTTTGATCTGTGATTTGTGTTCTATTCTGAAAAAAACATTACCGGTAGATGTTGGCACCTCCACATCATTGCATTCAGTTTTTATTCACAATTTGTTTAGTGTCCCAACTTTTTTGGAATCCGGTTTGTAGCTCTTTGTCCTGCACAAAGCGTATTGCGTCTTTAAATCTAAAACATCCTGTCCCATCTTGCGTGTGCTCTCACTTGTCGTCGATGCTGTTCTGATAGTAGATGTGCAGCAGTTTGTCTTTGATCCAGCTGATCTTCTGGGCAGACTCCTTTCCAGCCTCGTGGTGCAGACAGTACTTCTTGTAAAGCTGAGCCAGGCCTATCATGCCCTCCTTACGCACACGCCACTGCACAAGGAGTTTGTGATGGGGGGAAACAGATTGGAGAGGAAAGACTTTGATTAGGATTGCTAACGCACACGCCACTGCACAAGGAGTTTGTGATGGGGGGAAACAGATTGGAGAGGAAAGACTTTGATTAGGATTGCTAACGGTGCTACCTGCTGCTCAGAGATGATTTATCTACGAAACTGACTGTTGTACTCCGATGCTGTACGTAGGATTATTTTTACATGATGTATTCGTCCTACCCTCTTGTCAAGCGTCCGCTCTCGGACAAAACCCAACAGCTGGTCATTGATCAAATTCAGGTCCTTCTTTCCAGCATTGATGATGGTGACGATCACGTCATGGCGAATGGCTTCCTCCGGGTCGTGGGAACGCACTTTTAAATACTCTGAGCAAACAACACGCGAGCACATTGATGTTAATGAAGACTCGCACACCCGTGTGAGATACAAAACCACAAAGACGAGCTGAAGCCCACCTGTCAGGTCTCGTGCCAGGTCAGGGTGGTTCATGAGGCAGTGGCTTGCAAACTTTACACACTCTAACCTAACTGGGACGTGGATGTCGTTAAATCTGGAGGAAAGCATCAGATGTGTGTAAAGAATTTAGTTGAAACTGTGAGATCTAACACAAATCAGCTCAGACACATTAGATGCTGACGTGAAGGTAAACACAAAAAAGGACTCAAATATCCTCATCTGTACATTTCTTCTGTAAACCAATTTTCTCCTTCTAAAAAAACATGTAATTGTAATTACTGTAATAAATGCTAGCTAATGTTCTCAGTTTACCTGTTTTTGGCCTATTAGCTCTTAAATACAAGAACAGGCTCACTGAATAAACTCGCTGTGATTCATGCGATCACATTCTCACCGTCCTAAGAAACACTGCCACAGTGGTCGGTTCTGCGAGGCCAGCTCCGAGTCTTTGGCCCCAAATAACTTTGCTAACAACCGAACAACAGCCAGACGCTCCTCACCGTCGTTGCTCTGCAAGCAAAAACACACACAATTTAATTTAAGCGTTTATTAAATCAAACCCTGAATTGATTTTCCTTCACTCATGCTGCATAAGAAACGTCTTAAAGAAACAACTGGATTTAAAATTTCTTATTAAACTTTTTCATTTTACTAACGGAGCACAGAACTGAGACAAAAACAAGCTAAAATGAGCTGAAAATTAGTTAAAGCTCCCCAAAACGTTTTAAATCCATAACAACATCTGAAAGACACAAACATAAAGTGCGGAGCGTCATTTTTTTTTTTTTTTTTTAGAAGTGAGTGTTGTGTTGACCTTAAGTTTAAACTCCAGCTGAGGCATGACTGAGGTAAGCAGCATGGGGTCGATGGCAAACAGTTCCTGGATGAGGTCAAACACGTGCTCCGAGAGGTCACTGACTGATGACTTCCCCATCACTAAAACCTGATTAAAGAACTGGGAATACACAACCATTTGCATTTTCACTAAACTAAATTGTTTTGAGTTACAACAATCAGAAACAAAGCCAACATTAAAATAGTGAACAGAAGCCAAAAATGGCTAAATAAAAGTGAAGAGCTAAAATGAACAAAAGCTAAAATTAGCAGCATGAAAGCTAAGAACTAAAACCAGCAGTAGTTAAAAGCAAAAATGAGCAAAACAGTACCTAAAGGCTAAAATGAGCAAGACCATAGCTAAAAACTGAAACTGAAGTTCACTGAAGTACTGTAGATGTCAAAGATGCCTTCTATGGGGAAAAATGTAAATAAAGCTAACAAAAAAAAAAGCTACAAAAACAAAACCACAGTGTCTAGAACGAGCCGAATGTATAAATGCTCGACATCGCTGTTCACTAAAGTAGTTAAAAGTTAAATTCTTAGTTCATAGTTAAAGTCCTGAACTTGATATTTTAGGAAAAACTAACAAAACTGAAGAAACAGACAAATGGTGGAGAAAATAAAATTAAAATGAGACGCTTCTCACGTTTGCAATGCAGGTCTCAATAGTCTGGACCGTCCGCTTCAGCAGAATCTTAGCAAGATCATAGGCCTGCTTGTTCAGACTCTGTTAAAAGAAACACTGATTAGTTAGTTTAACTTCAAATTAAGAAGTCCAGAGACAAACAGAATCTGAGCTTCTGCTCAGCGTGTTGACAGTGTTGTGTTTTTTAATCAGTAAAAAAAGAAAAAGAGAAGCTCACAAAATGTTTCCAGTCACCTCAAAGCAAACTTTACCCCTAATGATACAAAGGAATGGTGCAACAACTACCGGTACATAACATACACTGCTGAGGTTCTGGAGACTTGCCTTGAGCGCAGGTATGAGGTTAATGAGGATTGTGTCCAGCAGCTCTTGTGTGACTCCGTCTCCCTCCATGATGATCGAACTCATCAGGTCTATCATGTGCAACTGCACCTTCTGATTATGGTTGTTGCTGATGAGGAAGAAACTCCAAAACATTAACGCCAAGTCATATTATGCAGTGAAACAAGCAGAACAGGATCAATCATTTGATTTTAAAAAGAGGATTAATAAATCTTTTGACACAACACTTAAATAAATAGGAGACAATTAGCCACAACATTAAAACCACCTGTCTAATACTGACAAGCTGTTGCTGGTGTCATCAGAGCAGCTCTTTAAAAACTTGCATTCACGACGCAGAGCCTTTGGGTCCTAAAATTTGCTTGGGGGGTGCCTGTGTGGCTCAAGACCCAGACCATCTGAGCCATGCTTGATTGGGATAAACAAGAGGTACGCCGATGTAACCCGTTGCTGACGGATTTCCAGTGAAAGTTTGTAGTTTTCGATAAATGTTTTTCTGGACTAGAATTGAAGGGGAAACGAAGTAAACCTTAATGTTTTTAGTGCAAGATATTCAAGTTAGTAGGAGTTACACTCTGGAGAAGAACATGGTGAGCTGTACGAGGGAGTTTTATGTATTTTTTCTTGTCTGAGGCAACGCAGAGATGGATTCTGGCAAGCGGAGGAAGCAATTTTACCAACCACCAGGTGCACTGATGGAGCCACTGGTGGCCTTGACCACCATAAATGAATCTTCAGCCACCCCACTGACTAACACAATTATCTGAGGAAACTATACTTTGTGATTGTAAAATTGTGGGTGGAAAAAGGTGAAACACCAACATCTGCCTCCAACCTCATTCGCACCACTCTGGCCCCTGAGCAAGGCCCTTAACCCCCACCACCTGCTCCCTAACAGGTCTCTCTTGAAAATGATTTCTTGTGGCTCAATGAGACTACAGGTAGTCCTTGGGTTACGACGTTTTGGGGTAACGACGCATATCCCATTTACTATGAAAAGCCTTATTTCAAGTTACGCAGTTTTACGTCATAAACGTCGTGACGCAGTGGTGGAAGAATACAGTATTGTACTGTACACGATGCAGCAGCGGAGGAATACTGCACTGTACTGTGAACACGGTTTTACATCGTAAACGTCGTAAAGCAGCGGCAGATAATATTGTACTGTACGCGGTGCAGGAATACTGCACTGAACTGGGAATGCGGTTTTACGTCGTTAACGGAATGCGGAATACGGCGGATGGACCGGTTTTACGTCGTAAACATAGCGGTGGAAGAATACTGCACTGTACTGTGAAAGCGGTTTTACGTCGTAAACGGAATGCGGAATACGGCGGATGGACCGGTTTTACGTCGTAAACCAGCGGCGGAAAATATTGTACTGTACGCAGTACAGCGGTGGAGGAATACTGCACTGTACTGTGAACACGGTTTTACGTCGTAAACGGAATACGGCGGATGGACTGAGGACAGCGTCACCAGCATCACAGTAGGCCATTAACTCTTTTTGCCCTTCATTATGGCTCCCAAATGTATGTGTTTTTTTATAATTATGTAGGGTACTGTGTTAGGATAGGCTAAGTGCTTGGTAATACAGTACTGTACATGTATATGGTGCAGTATGTACTGTACGTATTTTCCGACTTACGTCGAAAATCGGTTTACGACGCTGCGTAAGAACGGATCTACGTCGTAACCCGAGGACTACCTGTACAGGTAGTCCCCGACTTACGAGCGAGTTCCGTTCCTCCGAGGCGCTCGTAAAGCGAAAATTCGTAACTTGGAACGGCCGCCACGTGTCTCGTAAGTCCGGAATTTCGCTCGTAAGTTGGAACGGTTTTGCTAGCGCGACTACAAACACTCGTTTTTCATCGAAAAACTGCTTACGAGTGCATAAAAATGATCGGAAACGTGTGTCCACATGTTTAGCTAACGAACTGTGGTGAAAAATCACAGAAAAACTCGGTATTTTTTGCGTTTTTTCCAAAAATTCGCCAGCTCGTAAGTCCGGAACCTCGTAGGTCAGAGCGCTCGTAAGTCGGGGACTACCTGTATACA
>JBBPBX010052494.1:0-16294 GCA_038048925.1 Garcialebias charrua
ATATACAGTATATGGCATTTTAAATCCTTCACACACTTGCAGTATTCTAAACAATGTTTTTATACTCTAAGCAGTATGTCATGATTTCAGCTCTCTGCCACCTGCCAGCACTCTTGGACACGCCCACTTCTCCGCTGTAGAGCGGAGATCAGCTGACCAGCTGCAGGAGGAAGTTTCTTCTGCATCTCGGGCTGCACACAGGTGTGAATAATTTAAAATAGTTCATTTTAAATAAAAATATCATGCTGATCGTGTGGCTCATCCATCAATCAACCCATTGTGTGTCATGTCCAATCTTACTTTAAAAACTGCGATAGAGAAAGTCCAAGAAAAACTAACTGTGAAGTAGCGAGGGACTACAGTACAGGCTGTTTACACTGCCACCAATTTAAAGTTTACTGGTTTCTAACTAGGTCAAATGATTAATAATCTGGTAGATTTCAAGAAATTGGACTGGACAATAATTGTCCTTTCGCAAAACCCCGCCCCCAACCGGCCATTGTCCAATCACACGTCACTAGCATCTCCGGCTATGTAAGCTAGGTCCGACATTCTACAAGATGGTGAAGCGATGCGCCTATGGATTGTGTAAATCAGACAGCAGGTATCCCAAGAGTTTGTCTGGTGGAGTCTTGTTTTTTCCCTTCCCAAAGCCGAAAACACAACTGGAACGGTGTCAACAATGGATAAAACAGTGTGGAAGGCCTCACTCCCAGCTTAATGTCTCGAAGATAAACAAGCATTCGTATGTATGCTCAAAGGTAAGACAAACATTCATTGTGACTGTCCTGCTCTAGAAGTAATAATTATAATTTCAAGAAAGGTTATTATTAATATTCATTGTTGTGTATTATTTTGGATATAATTTTTAGAAGATTACCCTCTTACGTTTAGTAAGCTCATTAGCATTAGCTAACTTTAGCGAATGTTTACATTAGTTCACTGTCGGGTCTCGATGCTGTGAACCCTATACGATATCATGTTTAGTCAGTTTCACTACATAAACTTGACTAGCTAACACGCCTTCAATTACCGATCACAGAGTCTGTGATGCGAAGTTTGCTAACTGCAACGAAAAAGTACCTCGTGGAGGAATTTCGACTAAGTCCTTCAACACAACAAACCTAATTCGTCATTAAAATGTTTTAATACGTTTTAATAACTTACCAAAAGCCGTCTGCCAGCGCAGCCATTAGCGACACCTGTTAGCATGTAGCCCCACCGAGTAGCCCCACCGAGTCCGCTGCGCAGTTACGGGCAGTCCAGTTTAGCTGCGGCTTCAAAAAGGCTGTCGGCTTTGTTATTCCAAGTTAGCTCGTTGTCCCCCGATGTCTTCGGCTTCCAGTCCGACATCGAGGCGAGCTCCAGGAACCTCTGATCGCACAAAGCCGGCTGTCGAAGCTGCAGCTTTGGTGGGGTCCGGTTTAGCATGTTAGCCTTAGCTCATACCATGAGCTGCTGGTCACGCGCTAACACTCACCGGCTACAGAAAGCTTGACGGGCGTAGCAACAGTAACTAAGGGGGCGGGGCTTCTGCGAAAGGTCAATTGGACTGTCAAGACAATTACATGCCACAAATTGGCTTTCATGGCAATTTTGCCTAATACGAATATGAGTATTACCTAGATCCTTAGAGGTCACATGGACCAATATTGTCAATAATAGTCTGTCTTACAGAAGCTAAATTTTACAGGATAAAAAGAAGACATAATATTTCTGCATTCAGAGCAGTTTTGTTTGTTTGCACTCATTTCATAATGCTAGGCTCATATTTTTAAAACATGAACCTGTTTCTTCCACTTTTCGACCAAACTAGTGCTCAGCAAAAATAACCTTTTGTTTCAGTGTATTTTTCCCAGAAAATATTGTATCATATGTTCAAGTTCAACTTAAGTGTATTGTCATTCACATCACATGTTGTACATGAGGTGGAACAAAATTATGTACTCAGGGTCTAGGGCTGGGCGATATGGACAAAAATTCATATCTCGATATTGTTGTGATATATCGCGATATACGATATATATCTTGATATAATTTTCTTTCCATAAAAGAATAACAAAAATATATTTCTGAGTCAAAGCTTTGTCCCAGTTGTCACACAGCAACATTTATTAACAAACAGCTGTAACTCTACAAAATAAATGTCTAAAAAATGAACTAAAAATACATTACTTTATTTTTTTAGACATTTACAGTATTTACACCTATTAAATAATAGTCCTCTTCAGCTGAGGGCAGCTGTGGCTGAGAGGAGGACACAGATTGTGTTTTAAAGAGCTTTGAGTGTCTTGATAAGATAGAAAGGTGCTTTCACTTTAGTCAGTGTGTTTGTGAATTGCAGTAAATGTGAGCCTCTGTGGTACAATATATTTGATATACTGTATCCGGTTTTATTGTGAAAGGGTCAGGGGGTTGTTTCCGGGTTCACGAAGACGTTCTCTAAGTTGCTCTACAAAGTGTCGCATTGAATCCTTGTGTAAAAACACGACAGCCTCCACTCAGAAACGTGAACAGAGAGGCGGAGACATTATTAAATCAGCAGTTTATCATATATCGCTAAAGACACGGTCAGTCTCAGCTGTGGAAGAAGACGGCTAAAGCGTTAGCCATCTTGTTAGCCGCTAAGGACCGTATCTTTAGCGATATATGATAAACTGCTGATTTATTAATGTCTCCACCTCTCTCTGCGGTGCACGCACGACTAAATGAGCTCAGACCCGTGGTTTGTTTTAAGGAAGCAGCAGGCTGTAAAAACACTCGGTTCTGCCGTTTCACGGTTCATGCTCCACTCCGCTGTTTAAATGGTGAAAAAGATTCGTAGTTCCGACCTTTCTTCGGGATTATTTTCAGCATCGTCTACAAAAATATTTTTTCTGCCCTCATCTGACAATTTAAATCCAAACTAGCTCAGAAAGAACATTGTTTTTCCCGCTCAGCAGCTGCGTCGCTCTTCATATCTGCCGTGTTTACTTGTGCTGAAAGTCTCAGCGGCTCCGCTCTCCTGCAGGCAGGAAGGAGGGGGGCGAGTGGGAGCCCGCGCGACAGCAGGAGGATACTCAATATAGACGATATAGCCATTTTAACCATCGTACATTTGAAATATTGCGATACATCGAATATATTCGATATATCGCCCACCCCTATCAGTGTCCCAGTTACACCCAATAATAACAAAATATAAAGTGTAAAAAGAAACCATATAAAAGGATCTAAGATTTAAACTAAGATAAATTCTAAATGAACTCCAAACGGTACGCTAAAAGATCTAAGATATACGCTAAACGCTAATAGTGTAAAACAATATGGCATAACAACAGCAGCCCAAACATGAGTCTGGTGAGCAGATGGGTACGAATGAATACAGCAGCATGAGATAATCAGCAGCATGAGATCAGAAGCATGGATAATCAACAAGACAGATTAAGTCACATATCGCCAATTAAAGAGGAACTAAACTCCAAATCAACAGTTTTTAGCTGATAAACTCCCTAGAATGTGTCTAAAATGTTGTACAGTATAGCACTATGTCTGTGTTAATCTTCACATATTTGTGCATATTAGTTTAAATCGGCAATATTTGGTCTAAAAACGTGTTTACGGTAACCCTATGGGTTGAACATAGGTATTGAAGCTTAATTTTCTTATTGGTCAAGGACTGTTCACTCTGACGTGTCTTGTACACTCTGACGTCACAAAAGTGGTTCAAGCAGAGCCAATCCCCTGCAGAGACGAGAAGGTCCTCACTGCAGTTCATACCTTATATGGAAGTGGTACATTGCACTCCGGAACAGCTCTGCGGCAAAGCATATTATAGTTTTCGGAATGGCACTAGTTATTTGTATATTTTAACTTATGTATTGTATGAATACTTTCCACTTCATCAAAACTATTTGGTTGTATTTGTTTTCTTATGGTGCGATGGACGAGCATAGCATGTATGCCAAGTTGGGGCAGTGGTGGAAGTGCAGGTTTGGGATCCGAGAGACCCAGGTTCGAACCCCGGTCACGGAATACCTTGTGGTATTATTTATTATTTTTTTAGGCCTTTTGTTTTGGATAGATCGGGTGGGAATAGATAAATACATCTACATATTTATTCTTTGTTTTTGCTTGCTGTAAGTTGTTTGCTGGAGTTTTAGTTTGTTTTAGTTTGTTGCTAGAGGGGGCGTGAACGCAGCTCAACCACCCACCTCCTCCCCTCCTTGTCTCTCGACACTCCCATTTTCATGAGGGATTTTGCATAGATATAATAAACACTAGATAAGCTGAGGCGGAGTCTCCGGCGTCGTCACGTGGCAGCCATCTTGCGACAGACAGCAACATTAGCTGCAGCTGTTGAAACTGAATGGAGGTGAGGGGTTTACACAAACAAAAATACTCTTAACTCGCTGTAATCTTGACGGATTTACAAACGGTTTATCTTTTTAAAAACGTTATTAACGTGGCTATGATTTCTTTGGTAGTCAGACAGCACTTTTGTCTTTTTTAAAACGTTTTATTCATGTTTTGGGTGTCACACTCATCGAGAATCTAGAATCTGTTTTTATTACACCAATAACTATTTTATTACAAACTACTGTAAATGACTATCTTGATCATGATTGTATTTATTAGCATACTATTAACAAGAGCCTTTGATTAAGGGCTAGCTAGTACAGTATTCCAAATATTTCCCCAGCATTCTTAGATCACTAGGAGCTCTTTGTTTTTAACTGAACTAAAGCTGCACATGATTTCCAAGCGGTTTGGTATGTTCAACACTAATTACTGCTTTGTGTTTTACAGAAATACTCTTTGACAAGATGCCTGACTTTTGTGCAGCCTATGGATGCTCCAATAGGCGTAACATCAAAACAAGAAACCTTGGGATCACATTTCACAAGTAAGACTCTGTGACAGTATTATTACTTTAATTAGAATAATCATAGTTATATTTTGGATCAGTGCACATTACACGTCACGCTACACACAAAAAATGTGAGATAATATTATTGACATAATATTATACATAATATATATTTACATAATAATGACATATATTTACAGCACTTTGGTTGACCTTGTTGTTGTTTTAAGTGCTCTATAAATAAAATGGTATGGTATGGTATACGGCTTGTAAAAGTATCTTTATATAAATTATGATGTATGATTTAGTGTTTCTTTTGGACACAATTTTTAATAGCTGTTTTATTGTACCAAAAGTAAATGCAAGCACACCAAAAGTATGATATATGTGTATAATTGTCATTACTATAATTCAAAGGTAAAGAAAGGAAGTGTGGAAAATAATGACCATCTTCTTCATGTTTTTAAGGTTTCCCAAAACCAGAGAGAGGAGGCGGCAGTGGGAAGTTGCCCTGAGAAGAGAGGGTTTTGTTGCCCTGGACAGGACACTGCTCTGCAGTGATCACTTCAGTTCTGAGGACTTCGATCGGACAGGGCAGACTGTTAGATTAAAAGATAGTGTTGTTCCAACACTTTTCAATTTTCCATCGCATCTTCAAAAGGTATGTATCATCGACCTACAAGATTTCAAGATGTATAAGATTGATATGTCTATAAACTACTGTATATATATTGGAGCTTCTCTTTAACTCCATCAGAGCATGTGGTACAATTCATAATTATTTTTTAACACAACACTAAGTGACCGTAACTGTCAGCAACTGTATTGTTTTCATTTTGTTGTTTTCAATTTGTTGATCCATGTTTTCTTTTTTTTTAGGAAAATACATTTGGTTTGTTTATTTGTTTGAAAAATCGGTGAATATGTAATATACTGTTATATATCTTGTGTCTATTTTAAGGTGGATGGAATAACAACCCTAGTGCCAGCCAGTTCAAGAACATTTTCAGAAAGCTGATGGCCCGGTGTGGTGTTAAACCAAGCATAAAAGGCAATGTGACCGCACAGGATGAGACAGAGTCACTACCAGTTGAACCAATGTCCTCTGCTGACCAGTTCTACCACATTGACACATCTACAAACCTGTCAGCTGTAGATATGTCCTCTGTAGAAGAAGAAGATCTTCCATCACCATTTGCTGACATTCCTGCTCTTATACATGACCACAGCTACCTTCCCAGCCGCTTCGATGGTCTTGTGGAGAACACACTTGTGTACATTTCAGGTAGATGTTGACTTATACTAGATTTGACCTATTACCTGTAGTGCTAGCATTCAGCATATAATGTTCAAAAACTGAAATGATGGTCAAATAATGAGATGATAGTCCTAAAAAGTCCTAAAAAGGAAATGTAACCTTAATTTTACTTACTATGTTTATTATTAATATTGTTCATTTGTCTAACTCTATTTCAAGGTTTTGTTGTGCGACGGGCATTGACAAAGTTGTCCTGTGATGTCTGCCGTGCCAGCCTGGTGACAGACGCTGCAACTGCCAGTGAAGACAAGAGCTACCACCTGCTGACTCTGAGAAACAAAGGGGGGCTGATGATTCCTTCTGAAGGCACAGTGAGGGTAGTTAGGGCAGCAGAGTGGGTCATTCGTCAAGCATCTGCAGATTGCATACGATCACAGCCCATCAAACAACTAGAGGTCATCTACATTGTGCGGAAGAGGATAGGTACCGAGGATGTGTTTTTGCTTGGGAAGCACAACAGTGACACACAATATGGCATTGACAGTCACCACCATATGCTGCTCTCATTAGTTGTCTCATTGTTTTTCAAGCTAAGGCTACATCACTTGGCAAAAATCAATAATTTGCGTTTACAGAGTGGCAACATGAGGCAGAAGCACACCAAGGCAGTCCTTTTTAAAGGGCATTAGCTCCAAAAACACAAAGATTTTAACACTGGACTCTGTGTCGTCAAACGGGTTATTCACTAAACTCTCGGTCATGTGATCATTCAGTTTGCACTATTTCTCATATTTGCACTAATGTTTGTATTACATCACTGCCTATAGTCATACTACTGTTTACATTCTCTGTTTACATACTACTGTTTACATTCAATGTTCACATTTATTAATACTGTTTACATTTATTACTACTGTTTACATTTATTACTACTGTTTACATTTACACTACTTTTATATCTACACCACTGCTGATACACATACAGTATTCTCTGACCAGCCTTATTTAAGGATGCCCAATGTGCCTTACTGCATATGCCATTCTATAACAACATGAACTACTACCTCATGCATATACTGTGTACATTAACTGATATGCTGCTTTGCCACTTTGCAAATGTCAATGCTAGAACCTTTAGTTTATTTTATAGTTATACTTTTTATACTTTTTTACTTTTTGTACTAGTATGCAAAAACTCAGAACAGTATTATGTTCATTAAATGTTTAGTGCTTTAGTTTTTAGAGTTGGTGTAAATTTTCATACTCTTATACCACTATGCAAAAACTCAGGACAGTGTTAAAGTTTTACTATTTTATGCTTATGTCTATTATTATATGTTTCAGTGTTTTAATGTTTAAATAGTTACTGTTGCACCGAGGGAGTGAGAGTCTTGTCACACTATCAGATGTCACACTATCAGATGTTTATTTTTGTTTATTTGTTTGTTTATTTATATTTCTCAATTATTAAATCTTTTCATGTATCTAAAAAGAATAAACTACACATATTGACCAAGGTTGGTGTAATAATGTATTTAATATTACATAATATTTAAATGTGTAGGGAAAAAAATTGGCATAAATTAATTTCATATCACCAATAATAATACTATTTATGATGAAATAGTATTAAATATTTATTAGCATTGTAACATATGTCAGTTAATTTCGCTGGAAATAAACATGTATTTAGAAATAGATGTAAATATAATCTTATTGTGTATACTGCTAGTGCAATACAGTGTCTACATAACGTTATTTTCATGTGAACGTCCATCTTAAGTATACCATATTATAACAACATCTCTCACATTTATAACAAACCAAACCGTTTTAAAATCGGATGGAAATTAAGCAAGTTATGGTTATTTTAATAGTGAATGCACCATTCACATTCATGTTAAGAGTGGGCGTTCTGTCTGTCCCAAGATGGCCGCCGTCTGACGATGTCGGTCTCCATTGGCCAACAGCGGGGCTGTCTTATCTAGTGTTTATTATATCTATGGGATTTTGAATCTGGTCTGGGGGCGGGGCTACCGTTTCACAGTGAGTTGAGGACCTCTTTAAAGTGGCATTGCAGTGATTTTTCCCCCTTACAGTGATTTATGAGTCTATCACAGTGGTTCTTAACCTTTTTTGAGCTACCGAACCCTCCAGTTTCATATGCCCACTCACCGAACCCCTCTTTTTTAATATATAAAATATGATTTTTTTTTTCAAATTCTACAACATCACCTTGCTCAAAGAACAAAACCAACACAGTGCATGAACTCACAACAACTTTATTCTGGCCCAATAAGAGTACAAAAAAACATTTTTGTACTATTTTTATCATTAAAAATGAAATAGGATTTTTCAGAACTTGACATTAGATCTGCAACTATTTGAGCCAAGATGTCTTTACTCATGTGCTTTATTCTGTCGCTGATGGTGTCATTTGAAAGAGGAATTTGGGATAATTTATCTTCAGCTGCTGTTCCGAGTAGCAGATTTGCCATCTTTAATGCAGCTGGTTTTATGAGAGTTTCACCGATGGAGTGTGGCTTACCCTGCTTTGCGATCAAATAAGCAACTTCGTACGATGCTGCGAGGATCGGTTTGCTAACAGGTACAAATCCAAGAGCAGGCAGAGTGGCCCTTTCATCATATCTGGCTCGTTTCACCTTGAAAATAGCATAAAAAGGTAATTAGGCTGAAAGTGTCAGAAATTACCACAAAACTTTTAATTTACCTTAAACCAGAAAAAAATTACTAAAAAAATGTTGCTGAAAAGGTAGAATAAGCTTAAATTAGCAGAAGAAAGCAAAAAGAATATATTTGCCCAATTAGGCTGAAAGAAGCAGAAATGAGCACAAAAATGTGGAAATTATCTGAAGAAAATCTAAAATTAGAAAAAAGATTCAGCTGAAAAGTAGCTAAAATAGCAGAAAGAAGCATCACCAGAATGAAGTTGAGAGAGCACATTTTTGCTGAATTAGGCTGACATTTTTTAAATAAGAGCATTAAATGTGGAATTAGCTTAAAAAGCTAAAATTAGCATAGACACAGCTAAATAGTAGCAGAAAAAGCTGAAACGCAGAAATAAGCTATATATTACAAAAGAGGGGTTCATCATATCTGGCTCGTTTCACCTTGAATTCAGCAAGCGTTGTGTTCTTGTGTTCCCCGTATGCATCTTCATGAAGTGTTCCTTTAGTTTTGCCGGTGCAAGAGTTGCTCAACTTCGCATTGCATATCATTCAGATAGGACGCTGACTTCCATCCCGTTCCGTGACACACGTGAATCCATGTTGGACATATTCGTCCAACCACTTTCTTTTTTTGCCCGACATATTTACCGTAGTTTGTAAACACACGACGTACAACTACGACACGACAGCCATTGACTAATGCGCGCGTTATATTTCCGCATCATCACTGAATTTGCAGCCGTCACCAGTGTTGCCAGATTGGACGGTTCACCGCGATTTTCTTTCTGACCTTTGCGGGTAGAGAGTGCTTTGGGCGGGTGGGACTCTATCTGGCAACACCGGTCAATCCGGTGTTTACACAAGTATGTCTTTAAATCCTGGGCAGAGGCTCCACCGCACCCCTGAGACCAGCTCATTGAACCCCTGGGGTTTGATCAAACCCAGGTTAAGAACCAGTGGTCTATCAGCTTCGGGGTAGAAGCTGTTCCTCAGTTGAGTGGTTTTACACTTAAGGGTCTTCAACCTCCTGCCTGAAGGGAGCGGGGCAAAAAGTGTGTGCTGGGTGAGTGGGGTCCATCATGATGCAGGTTGCTCTCTTCCTGCATCTGGAGGTGTAGATGTCTGTGATGGTAGGGATGCTGACTCCAACGGTCTTCTGTGCAGCCTTCATCACGCTGCTGAGTTTTAGGAAGAGATTTGCATGATTATTCTTCATAAGGAAACAAATATTTTTCACAGTAACTAGAGAGCTGTCAAATTATAACCAATAAAGAGCTGAAATGTTTTTTGCATGTAGGAAATGTAAGGAAATCCCCATTTGATTATAGGGGAGGGTGTAGGAGACAGTCCGATTAATGACTTGTGAAGCTAATCCTGTTCATCCTCCCATTCATGCTGCAGTCACATGGCTGTTATGACTAATTTTGATAACCAAGGGACCTGTAGAGGCCATGACAGGTCTCTATCACTTCTTATGTCGACATTGAGAGGCTTTATCTCGTGATTGAGGTTTTTGTCTCTTGATGTATTGGTCCATTTGTGACAGCTTTGCACTTGAAAGTGACTGATGCCCTTTGTCTTTGCAGCTTTCAGCAGCAGTGGAGAAAAATTGTGCTATACTGTACTGGCAGTTCAAAGGCAGTTTTTGTCCTAATGGAGACTCCTAAGAAGCTTGGCTGAAGGCTGGCTGCACCCAGTGTTTAAGATGGAGTTAATGGATTGTGTAATCTCTATAAGCAGGTGTTGGGTGGCTGTAGGGTGAGCTTAGGGGATGCTATTTCTCAAGGTTCTTCTATTACCAGAGACATACTTTAAAAACAGATTTTATGTTCTTTTCCTCGGTATTTGTTTTTATCTTGTTAAAATCATATTGCCCAGAAACAAAAGTTATTTTATTGAAATATTTTGTGATGTGTTTATTCAATTGTGGTTAAGTCCTAGTTTATTTATTTTTATCAAGATTTTCTCAAATGCCCCTTCCTGTCTAGATAGCGTGCAAGCCTGGATTGTGAAAATGGGAAGAGGACTGATGTTTTCTTGTTTTTCTTTCAGCAGTATAGAAGCTATTATTTGACATGTAACTTGACATCAAAGCCCAGGTTTTACCCACAACAGCAGAATATCTTGTAGCAGTAAATTGCCTTGAACTTGTTCACCCTTTAGGTAGCTCTGTGTGGTACAAACTGCGCATCCAGTTTAAAGCTTTTTTGTAATTTCCTTCAACAGGAATACAATTCAGAAATGGCCCCAGATGTGTGGTTATTTTTGAAGTCCCCTGTGTTTTATATGAATGCTTGTTGCCCAAGAGGAACTGTTGGACCGGATGAACTGTCACACCCACTACATGGCCTGACTACAGGCTCAAGGAAAGAAAATATGTGGATGTAACTCTGAATAGCTATCAAACAAGCATTCAGGAATATTTTTACATAAAAACAGAATCAAATGGCTCCCTGTCCTTCAACTGAAGGTTTGTTATAAACCTTGATCCAGAGAAATCTGCTCAGCTTTGCTGCATCTTTTAATAATAATAATAATCAGGGATGTGCCGATCAGGTTTTTTGAAACCGATACCGATACCGATCACCTATGTGTGACGATCACCGATACCGATCAAAAAACCGATTGCCTATATGTGAGCCGATCACATAAACCGATCACCGATCACCGATCAAATGGCTTACCTGTAATTTATGAGTGCTGCTTCTGGCTACAAGATCTGAAAACTTTTCAGATCTTGTAGCCAGAAGCAGCACTCATGTTATTTTCAGAACCATAAAATCACCATAATTCAGACAAAAACATATTTTAAAAATATGTTTTTGTCTGAAAAACTTTAAAAATATTATTTTTACTAATTTATTTCAGAGAACAAAGTAAATAAAAGTAATTATCAACTGCATTATCAAAGAAAAATGTTTACATTACTAACTTTCAATAAATAAAAAAAAGGTATTTTATTGTTTTAAAAAAAAACACATCTATTACTTCATATAAAAAACTAAAATACCCCATTTGCTACTTAAAGCTGCACTGTTGGCTGTTTTTACAAATGGCTTTATAAATACGTAAAGTATCATTATTATTATTTTTTTTAAATAATTTCGTGCTTTTTTGAACAACTTCCTGCGGGAACCAGGTGGCGGTAATGCGCTTAATATGAGTTCGCCAACCGCCATTAAACTCTATAGAAGAAGAAGAAGAACCAGGAAATACCGCCTCCACACTCGGCAGTCGGCTTTTGGAGGACTGTTTCTCCCATAAGAGGATGCCTCATACGGATAAATTAACTGGAAACACTCCTCTGAACTCTGTGAATGTCTCAGGACTGGAGCAGCAGCTGCGATCACACCGCCGAGCGTTCCTACAGCGCCGCGCGAGACCAGCAGCTCATGGTATGAGCTAAGGCTAACATGCTAAACCGGACCTGCAGCAGACAGCCGGCTTTGTGCGATCAGAGGTTCCTGGAGCTCGCCTCGATGTCGGACTGGAAGCAGAAGATATCGGGGGACACCCAGCTAACTTGGAATAACAAAGCCGACAGCCTTTTTGAAGCCGCAGCTAAACTGGACTGCCCGTAACTGCGCAGCGGAGCGGACTCGGTGGAGCTACATGCTAACAGGTGTTGCTTATGGCGGCGCTGGCAGACGGCTTTTGGTAAGTTATTAAAACGTATTAAAACATTTTAATGACGAATTAGGTTTGTTGTGTTGAAGGACTTCGTTGAAATTCTTCCACGAGGTACTTTTTCGTCGCACGTTTTGCAGTTAGCAAACTTCGCATCACAGGCTCTGTGATCGGTAATTGAAGGCAAAAGCCGATCACATCCGCTTTAATGATTATCGGTGACGATTGATCGGTTTCCGATCGATCGGCACATCCCTAATAATAATGTCCTTTTTTGTCATCTGTGTATGTTTCCCATACACAGACGAAATTCATCTCTGCATTTAACCCAACCACCACCAGGTGGTGCAGTGAGCAGCCATAGAAAGCGCCCGGGGAGCTGGAGAATTAGGTGTGCACTCATAGACACCCCAAGGTGTGTAGTGGCCGGGGCGCGATGAACCCGCATCCTTCGGGTCCCAAGTCGGAAGCCCTGCCACTACACCATCTTGGCTCCTTGCTTTATTGTTGTCATTTTGATGGATTTATCCTATTCTTTTATCAACCACAGAAAATTACGAACCACAAGTTTTTAATAATGATTCAGAATTGACGTCTTTTTGGAAAAATAACTCAATTGTAGGTTATTGGATGCTTACAGAAGCGTATTGCAGTCAACCATGAAAAAAAAATTGGAGCTTATGTAGTAATAACGTGATACTATGTAGTAAAAACGTGATACTATGTGGTAACGTGATACGTATGTAGTAAAAACGTGATACTATGTAGTAAAAACGTTATACTATGTAGTAATAACATGATACGCATGTAGTAAAAACGTGATACTATGTAGTAAAAACGTGATACGTATTTAGTAATAGCGTGATAAGTATAGATGTAACATTCGCGTAGCCAGTATTTTAGGAGGGGCGGTTCCTAAATATATAGTAGACCTGCAAAAAGCCACATGCCTCAGTAGCACAATGGAAAGCGCGTCTGCTTTCCGCTCCAACGACCCAGGTTCGATCCTGACCTGGTTGAACTTATTTTACTTTTTTTTTTAATTGGATAAATAAAATAAAAAAGGAGTTTGTGTTAACCACAGGCATATTAAGTCTATGGTGTTAACTGGTTCGACATTAGCGGCGTCTCCATACCTTCTCTTTCCACCTCTCTTAACACAGAACTTGTGTTGTGCGGGAGTTGTGGTCCCGCCTACAACTCCCGCACAACACAAGTTCTGTGTTAAGAGAGGTGGAAAGAGAAGGTATGGAGACGCCGCTAATGTCGAACCGGTTAACACCATAGACTTAATATGCCTGTGGTTAACACAAACTCCTTTTTTATTTTATTTATCCAATAAAAAAAAAAAAAGTAAAATAAGTTCAACCAGGTCAGGATCGAACCTGGGTCGTTGGAGCGGAAAGCAGACGCGCTTTCCATTGTGCTACTGAGGCATGTGGCTTTTTGCAGGTCTACTATATATTTAAAGGAACCGCCCCTCCTAAAATACTGGCTACGCGAATGCTACATCTATACTTATCATGCTATTACTAAATACGTATCACGTTTTTACTACATAGTATCACGTTTTTACTACATAGTATCACGTTTTTACTACATAGTATCACGTTTTTACTACATACGTATCACGTTTTTACTACATACGTATCACGTTATTTCTACATAGTATCACGTTTTTACTACATAGTATCACATTATTACTACATAGTATCACGTTTTTACTACATACGTATCACGTGATTACTACCTGTACAGTACATAAGTTCCCAATTTTTTTTTTCATGGATGACTGCAATACGCTTCCGTAGATGCTCAATGTCAGGAGGTTGACTAGATTTTTTTTTCTTTCTAACACATTCACTGTTTGATTTGTTACATTCACTTTATACTTTCTCTTTTTCTGAACACAACTCCAGTTTTTTCTGTGTAACTCTGTCATACTCAAGTTCTGTTTCTAAATGTGTCTACATCTGGCGTAGAAGCTAAAGTTTCTTGGGATCTGGTTGATTAGTAACACTAAAAATCAGAGAGTATGGCGAGTACAATCAGTTCTTACAGCAATCTAAATGTAAAACTACACGATTGAGGCAATTTTAAAACAGTTACTCTAGGGCAGGAGTCTGCAACCTGCGGCTCTGGAGCCACATGCAGCTCTTTGGACCCTCTGCAGAGGCTCTGTCAAGCTTTGAGCAAAACTGACATAAAACTGAATTTTATTTGTTATACAAACAACAAAAAAAGGATTAGTTCAAACTGTTTTCCTGTCATTTTTTTTTGCAAATATGTGAACACTGGAGTGAGTATAAGCAGTTAAACATACTTTAACTTTATCATTTATTTCTTTATATGCATATAGAAGAAAAAAAACTTTCCCCACCCTTCTTTACAAGAATCCGGCATGTTACTTTAATAAATGTTAAAAATCATTAGATTATTATTATTTTTTGCTTTATAATGTCGTTCCTACTGGCCACAAAAGCCCCCTCCAGCAAACCTAAAGTGGCTCATGGGTCACCAGTTGATGACCACAGTCATCACAGCAGCTTGTTGCGTCTCCGGACATGTTTAAAGTAGTGAATGGAGGCGAAAAATGGCTCTTTTAATCATAAAGGTTGCAGACCCCTACTCTAGGGAGTTACATTTTCCTGGAAGAATTTGTATTTTTATTGGAAGAATTTGTATTTTTATTGACAAAAGGTCTTTATAGTTCACGTCAGAAAATATAGTCAAATTAAAAAAAGTCTCAAATTAGTTTTGTTCTATAAACTTTCACAGTCTGCTTCTTTAGATTTGATTTCCACCAGATTTTAGATCTTTGGGGTTTCTACTAGCCTGGTTAAAACCAGACCCTTGTCCTTCACTTCGCTTCGTACTAGGCAAATGAGAATTGAGCGGAGCTGTGCAGGAAGGCGAGGGCCAGGCTAGGTTTCTACAGAATCTGATGCCTTAAAAATGTTTGGCTTGTTTGGTGCACAGCTTGCTGAGAACTGTTGTGTCAATAAAACTGAACTCATAGATATGCATGAGTGAGTGAACAGCAAGGAACCCTCCCCATTTAGAGCAAAACACCTGCTACATCTATAGTGACTATGAAGTGTGGGAATGACTTATCAGGCAAAAATGTTAATGTTTCTGTGGATTGTGTGATGTTTTTGAGGCACATCAAGGTATAGTTTTGAAAAAGACAATTTTTTTGGTGTTGCTCACATCAAATTTTGATTGGGACTCTGTACGAGATCATGTTGTGGTTTTACACGATTAAAATTTCACTACTATAGTCATCTAATGGTACGTCCACACCAAACGGCTTTTCAACTGCAGGAGCGTCCAGTTTACATGCAAAGTCAATGGGGGACGCGCCTCCAGGCGCGTCTTGGCGTCGGGCGTCACGTCACGTGCGTGTTGAGCGTTTTGGAAGTGGCATTTGAGCGTTTTCCGTGCACGTGAACCCGCGTCAGCTTCCAAAGCACGCCATGATTTTGTTGATGATTTCGCCGTTCAAACTCGCGAACGCGTGTGTCAACCAATCAGGGAGAGTCGGGAGGAGGAGAGAGGGGGAGAGTCCGCTATGTGACGTGGAAACGAGGGGACGGGTAGTTGCGCAACTATGTGACGTATTGTTTGTGGGACACAGAAAAACCCGCAAAGTCCTGTTCAAGTATGGAGGAGAAATAAAAAGGACCTTGCCTGGCGGAGTGCCAGTGAGGAAGTCGGGATATCGGGTAAGTTTTGAATTGTGAACTTTTCACATTTAGCAAGTTAAGCTCTGCTAGCTCCCCTCCCCCCCGCCGCCACGCCGCCGCCGCCGCCGCCGCCGCCGCTTCTCGTTCTGGTCTGGACACCACTGGGTCCAGTGCGTCCACTTGC
>JBBPBX010052495.1:0-24188 GCA_038048925.1 Garcialebias charrua
TTAGAGGAACAGCTCTGCATTGGATACGTAGTTATTTGCATAACAGAAAACAATTTGTACATATGAACAATGTAAGATCTGGCCTCTGTGATATTTCATGTGGCGTGCCGCAGGGTTCTGTGCTTGGACCGAAATTGTTTATTGTATATGTAAATGATTTGATGAATGTGTCAAGTATGCTTAGATGTGTTCTTTTTGCTGATGATACTACTTTTTTTTGTTCTAGTGATGACTTGAATTATTTGATTGATTTGATGAATAATGAGTTTGTTAATATACAAACCTGGTTTAATTTAAATAAGTTATCATTGAATATTGATAAAACCAATTATATGATTTTTAGCAAAAAAAAGATAACCTCAGTTTTTCCCTTCAAAATTAATGATGTGGAAATAGGGAGAGTCAGTGAAATGAAGTTTCTAGGTGTAATCATTGACGATAAATTATCATGGAGACAACACGTAAATTCTGTAAAAACTAAATTGTCCAAATCCATAGCAGTATTATATAAAGCAAAGGATTTACTGAATGACAATGCCTTGTATTTGTTATACAATACAATCATAGTACCACACTTAATTTACTGTGTTGATGTCTGGGGAACTGCGTGCAAAACCTTAACAAAGCCTATTTTCATCCTTCAAAAAAGAGCTATACGAATTATAACAAGAATGCATTATTATCATCCTACAAACAATCTATTCTATAAAATGAAACTGTTGAAGTTTTACGATCTAGTAGACTACAATATTTACTTATTAATGCATAAAGCTCAAAACCACAAACTACCTCATAATATTCAAAGACATTTTTTAAAAAGAAAAAGCTGTTACAATCTTAAGGGAACAGACATTTTTGTTAAGCCACATTATAGAACCAGTTTAAAGGGTCGGTTTACTTTAATGCATGGAATAGATTTATGGAATGGTTTGGAAAATGATGACAAAAAAATTGAATCAAAACCTATATTTAAAAAGTTGATTAAACGCAAATTCTTAAATAGATATCTACAAATGCAAAATTGTTAATTTATTAATCTTCAAAAATTGTTATGGGCTATGAATTTTTGTTAATGTATGATCATTGTTTGATTTGAGTGTTAAACAGAATTTTGTTTTTAAAAGGGGCAGATATTATAAGAATTTTATTCTTCATCTGCTTCCTTTCATTTTAAATCTGTTTTTTTTGCTTTCTATATATGTTCTGAATTTGTTGTTTTATGTTTTGATTTGAGATGAATAAATTACATAAATAAATAAATAAAATAAATAAATGTAAAGGGAAAACAGCAGGGGCCCCAGAACCGACCCCTGAGGGACACCACAGGAGACACAAACTGTCTGGGACGTGGCGTTGCCAAGACTAACACATTCCAGCCTATTGGAGAGGAAAGATTTGAACCAGTCCAGGACTGTGTCGCAGAGACCGACCTCCACATGAAGACGGTGGAGGAGGATACTATGGTCCACAGTGTCGAAGGCTGCAGTGAGGTCAAGGAGGACAAGGATGGAGGGAGAGCCAGTGTCAGCAGCCAAGAGGACATCATTGGTAACCCTCAGCAATGCAGTCTCTGTACTGTGAGCTGCCCTGAATCCAGACTGGAACTTCTCATACAGAGAGTGTTGTTGTAGGTGATCCTGCAGCTGAGCAGCAACAGCTTTTTCCAGCACTTTAGACAGAAAAGGGAGGTGTGAAATTGGGCGGTAATTAGAAAAAATGTTGGGATCCAAATTAGATTTTTTCAGAAGAGGCCTAATGATGGCGGTTTTTAGAGGCAGTGGAACATGACCAGATTGTAGAGACTGATTTATTATTTGAGTGATAAGTGGGCCTATTGCAGAATGATTGGTTTTTATGAGAGACGAGGGGAAAGGATCCAGGGCACAGGATGAAGGCTTCATTTTCTTGATGATGGCCTCCACCTCACTCTGAACAACTTCGTCAAAGCTGTTTAGGGTCCCAGAATGCAGACGGGTGGGTGGCACACTGAGAACGGGGAGGTTGTGGAGCTGAGATCTGATAGTGTCAACTTTGGTTTTAAAAGATGAAAGAAACAGGTCGCATTTTTGAGCAGAGTCCTCAAGAGTTTGCTTAATGGGATTAAGCAGACGAGTGATTGTGGAGAAGAGCTGTTTAGAGTTTCCAGGGCAGGTGTTGATGATGTTAGAATAATATTTGGAGCGTGCTTCTTTAAGAGAATAGGCGTATGCTTTCTGATGTTCTTTATATGCCTGCTTATGCACAGACAGACCAGATGATTTTACACGTCTCTCAATAGCACGGCCAGTTGCCTTCATCTTGCGCAGCTCATCAGTGTACCAAGGGGCTGAGCGCGAGAAAGACACCAGTCTTGTCTTTAAGGGGGCGTGTAGGTCCAGGAGCTCCCGAAGAGATTGGTTGTAGTAATCCACAGAGTCATCTGCAGATGAATGATTGACAGCGGTCAGGGTGTGAAGATCGGCAGACAGAACATCAAGGGAAATGTTTTTAAGGTCACGGAACTGGATGGGTCGTTTTGGGTTTGAAGCAGGCGAAGATGAAGGCACTTCCAGGGAGATGACCCTGTGATCTGAGACACCCAGGTCATATACAGATAAGTTATTGATGAGTACAGTGTCTGTAATCACCAAATCCAGAGTATGCCCCCTGCTGTGCGTAGGGGCGTCAACATGTTGAGTGAGATTAAGAGAGTCCAGAAGAGACTTAAAATCTGTTGCCAGAGGTGAAGAAGAATTGTCCACGTGGATATTTAAGTCGCCAAGAAAAATAGTCTTCACAGGGGAGGTGCAGAAAAAAGTGAGGAGGTCATGCATCTCTGAGTTAAATGAAACATGCGGTTTGGGAGGTCTATAAATTAATATAACATTCATCAGGAGTGGGGCTTTGAAGCTGAAAGCCAGACATTCAAAAGAGGAAAAGTCCTGAGAAGACAGATGAGACAATTTTAAATTACTGCGGTAGATTACAGCCAGACCACCACCGCGGCCAGTGCTGCGGGCTCTCTGCAGATAACTGTATCCAGAGGGACACGCCTCATTCAGAGAACTGAACACATTTGGTTGGTGCCACGTCTCTGTAAGACACATGAGGTCCAAGTTCTTCTCCAGAATGTGATCATGAATTAAACATGACTTGTTGGAAAGAGACTGCACATTGAAAAGTTCTAATTTAATACCAGTTGGAATAGGAGCTTTTTGAACCGGTTTAAGCAGACTGAAATCCACTCCACGTTTTCCTCGCCACTTCGTGCGCAGAGGACTACAAAGGCCTACAGACGCAGCGTTCTGATGACGCCATCGAGGTGCGACACGTCTCTCAGTCCAGACAGCACTAATCGAATCAGAGTTCGCTTGAGAATAAACAGTTTTCTTTCGAGAGCTTCTATGGATGTAACGAGGTCTACGCAGAAGTCCCAGTTGTTTGATGGTGGAAATAGAAAGAGGAATGGAGCAGTTGTTAAGTTCAAACAACTGCGAAGCGGAATACGTCAACATCCACGAGCCGGTGGAGGCTAGCACAGAGCTAGCCGCTAGCAGCAGGCCCACGGCTCCGAGAAAGATATACAAGAAGGAGAGAGAGGTAACTCGAACGAGCATTACCTTGAAGGAGTACAGGAGAGAGTCCAGAACAGTCCAGAGGACACAGGAAGTTGAGAGAGGCAGCAGGTAAGCGAACAATAAGTGCAGCTACGTGGTTCTCGAAGCTAAATTCGTGTTGAAGCTAGCGCGAGCTAGCAGCCCCTACTATTAAAATTCCGGTTAGACTAGTAAAGTTTTCTATCTAATGAATCAAGCAAACAAGTCAAATCTTGGCTTCGCCACGATCTCCCATCCTGAGCAAGCACAATGGCATCAGTGGAAAGGAAAAACTCCCTTTTAGAAGGAAGAAACCTCTAGCAGACCCAGGCTCAGGACAAGCGGTCATCTGCTTTGACCGGCAACTTATAATGTTTGCAGATCCACAACGCAGTCAGAAAAGACAGTTGCTCTAAAACTAACTAACTAAAACACAAAACTTAATCACAGAAAGGTAGAAATGTCCGCGTCCGTTCACACAGGTGCTGTACACAGGCTTGCGCCTGCCGCACTCTGCGTTCAAGAAAGGTAGAAAAGTTCAAAGAAAGGTAGAAATGTCCGCGTCCGCTTGTACAGGTGCTGTACACAGGCTTACGCCTGTCGCACTCTGCAATCGAGAAAGGTAGAAATGTCCAACAAGGCTCGGTGAAAAAAAACAGCAGAAAGTAATAAAAAAGGCTTCAAAAAGCAAAAAGTACGAGGAGCAGCGGCAGCCAAGGTGTGCCCGCGTCCACTTCCTCCACAGGTGCTCAGTCACTGACAGGTGCTCAGTCACTGACAGGTGCTCAGTCACTGACAGGTGCTCAGTCACTGACAGGTGCTCAGTCACTGACAGGTGCTCAGTCACTGACAGGTGCTCAGTCACTGTAAACGTATGCGGAGCAGTCTTTAAACCGAAGGGTAAGGCTTTGAATTCATAAGCGTTACCTTCGAATGCAAAACGGAATAACTTTTTGTGTCTCCTCCACACGCCTATATGGAAATAGGTATCTTTCAGATCCACTGTACCTGCGTAGTCTCCTGGTCTCATAGACTGGAGAACTTGCTGCAGTGTAAGCATCCTGAACTTGTAAGTTTTAATTCTTTTATTGAGAGTCCTGAGATCCAGAATCGGTCTCAAGGAACTGTCCTTTTTGGGCACCAGGAAGTACTTGCCATATTGTCCGGAGCGTAGTTTTGCGTCCTGAGACCAAACTAATCACTCCCTTTTTCAGCATCGTTGAAACTTCCTCCCTCAGCACGTGCAGGGTTGATCTTAGATTGCAACACCCTTGAGAAACGGGGTGGTCTCTTTGAGAACTGCAACTTGAGCCCGTGACGTATTGTTGTCATGACCCAATCATTAGGTAGACACGCCTCCCAAGCCTGCGCATGCGTGCTGAGCCTGGATGGCATGTTGAATTGTAGCTCCTCGTGTTTCAGGTCTGAGGGGGTGACCTTTGACCCCTCTCGTACCCTTTCGAGCAGGTTGCTCGGCCCAACAGAAGATATTGCGAGATCAAGCCGTATCCGGCGAATCTTGAATATCTTGCTATGGTTCATAGTTCGACCGTGAGGTCTGGGTTTTATAAAAATGGGACTCGAGTCAAGAACCAGGGCAGTCTGTGCTTTGGTACTTTTATTTTTGTGCATGTCTGAAACAGTGTCTGTTTTGTTTACATATACAGTAGGCGAGTCATGTTTGGTGCGCGCACACATGTCACCAGCTCCTCGTGATTCTCTATGAGCAGAGACTGGGACCAGAAAGTTAGGTTCCCATACCTCGTGGGCAGACAAACCTGTAAAATTATCAGTTCATCCTGGTTCATCAGGTCCGGAACTGGTTTCCATAGGAAGAGGTCGAAGCAGCACTCGGACGGTACTGCGAAGCCTCACAGTCCCCAGCTGGTCTCTTTTGTGGGAGACCACGCATGTTTTCCGTTGGTGGGGTGAATTTTTTCCTTGGCAAACCCTCGCAGAGGGCATCCGCTTGTTTGCGTCTTTGTTCCAGCCTTGTCTGGACACGTTCCAGGGCTCTTCCTAAGAGTCCCGTCGACTCTATCGGGTGCTGTAGGAAGGTGGACCTCTGGTTTTCCGGGAGGTCCGACAACATTAGCCAAAGATGGCGCTGAGCGACAACTATTTCTGCCATTGCTTTGCCCTAGGAAATAGCTACTGTCCCCATCATGCTGAGCACAAGGTCAGAGGCACGGCGGACCTCCTCTATGGCCTCGGTTGTGGCTTGCTCGTCCTATGTTACCTGGATATCCTGTAGTTTTTCCGCCAGGTAGGCCTGTACCATGCTCGATGTATTCATTGCGCGAGCCGTGAGGCCTTGGGCCTTGTAGCACCTCTCGAGTTGTTTCTCCAAAGCGCGACAGGCTTTGCTGGGCAGCGTTGGTTTCATCCCCGTGGCTGTGGGGGCCAGGTGAGCCGCCAGAGACTCCTCTATTGGGGGTGCGATGGCAAGGCCCAGAGCCTCCATTCCCGCGACATCCAAGAGTCGGGACAATGGTAGCATAATGGGAGCCCTGGGTTCCGCCCAGGAGCGTTTGAGTTCCGTTAGAAAGTCCGGAAAAATTGGCATTTTCTGCGACGTTGTCGGTTGCTTCGCGTAGAAATAGTTTCCCGCCAGCCTCGTAGCCTGCTGGCGAGGCGTGGGGTCTGGCCACCTGACCTGCAAGGCATCAGCGGCCCTATGGCACAGGTCGAACAGGGCAGGTAACGACAAGTCCGGTTCCGGAAGGTTCTGCGCCAGGTTCTGGGAGGAGTGAATAGTTTCTCCCTTGTCACCATATTCGGCGTCTATGTTGGACACTTCTGGCATCGAGTCTTCGACGGCAAGAGAGGAGTCTGACGCGTTGTCCTCCCCGACCCGGCCATTGCACTCCAGGTCCACGTTTTCAGGCTTCGGTTCTGGAGCAGGCAGGTTAGAGCGACGTGCGACCTTTCTCGCCGCAGTCCTTGCCATAGATTTGGCCAACGTGTCCGCGCGGCGTTTCCTCACTGTGGCCGTCATTCGACGACAGTGGGGGCAGGAGTCAGAGGATTCCAGCGCTTTCCTCGCATGCAGGATCCCTAGGCAGACAGGACAGGCCTCGTGGGTGTCCGTCGCCGAAAAGGAATAACCGCAGCCGCTGGGGCATGGGCGCAAGCGAGGACTTGTCGTCCTGGTTTTCTTTCTCTTTGTCCTCCGTTTTCCCTTCTCGGGAGCCATGTCCGGAGACGAGGAGAGTAGGAGTTGGTCCTAGTTTCCTTTTGTTCGAAGCCGTCTTCTCCGTCGTCTTGCTTTCGCTAGTAGACTGCTCTCTAAAGTAAAGTCACTCCTCAGCCGTAGTGATCTGGAGAAGGCTACGCTCAGTGTAGAGAGCAAGCTCACCTCAATCAAGCGACACGACAACAGAGAGGTCCCACGATGTTCAGGTGTTTCAACGAGGTGAAGGGCAAAAAAGAGAAATATGGAGGGGCGTCAGTCGCTTAAGTACCTGAAAGGCGGTACCTCTGACGCAAGGTGACGTCCCCTGCCGTAAAAGGCATGATTGTATTCCTTCAGGTAATCGCGCTGGGACGTAATTCCCATAGCAAGTATGTTGCACCGAGAGACCGAACTGAAAGGCAGTTGGGTAGCACGGTGGCACAACTGGTAGAGCTGCTGCCTCTCAGCGAGCAGGTCATCGGTTTAAATCTCGGCCCGGGGGCCTTTCTGGGTGGAGTTTGCATGTTCTCTCCGTGCATGCGTGGGTTTTCTCCGGGTGCTCCGGTTTCCTCCCACAGTCCAAAAACATGCATGTTAGGCTGATTGGTAACTCTAAATTGACCCTGGATGTGAGTGAGACAGGTCCCTCTTGTAAATGAGTCCCCGTGGCTCAACGAGGCTAGCCTGTATACATAATGGTTGAATGAATGAATTTTTCATTCATTTTTCATGAATGAATGAATGAATGAAAGTGAAGAATGTAGGACTGAGTGTTACAACTCTGAATCTGGGGACAATGACAGGCAAAGGTAGAGAGCTGGCTGACATGATGCAGAGAAGAAAGGTAGATGTTTTATGTGTCCAAGAGACCAAGTGGAAGGGCAGCAAGGCTTGCAGCATTGGAGCAGGGTTCAAACTGTTTTACCATGGTGTGGATAGAAAGAGAAATGGAGTAGGGGTGGTCCTGAAGGAGGAGTTGGCAAAGAATGTAGTAGAGGTGAAGAGAGTGTCAGATAGGGTGATGTGCCTGAAGGTAGAAGTAGAAGGTCTGATGCTAAACATAAGCCGTGTTTCCATCAAGGTTTCTAGGTGCGCATTTTGAAGTATCGCAGCAGAAAAGCTTAATGGAAACGGCAAAATCCGTATTTACTTTCTCAAGTTCGCCAAAAAGTTTATACGCTCGCTTGAGGTGGTTTTTGGGATGTTCGAAAATGAGCAGATGCGCACAGCGACAGATGGAAACACATTTGCCGACTCGTGCTGCCGAAGCGAACATTCACGTCACGTGACTGATCAGCTGTTTCCGCTCCGGACAACATGTAACATCGCTAAAACTAGTTTGTATGACAGAATAAATACAACTCGACCGATAGCAACACGTACCTGAAATATTCTCTCCTTTTTGACGAGATGTGTGGCCAGGTTCTGTTTTCAACTGCTACTTCCTGTTTACTGTAGACATGCGCAGTGCTGACGTCTGACGTAATGACGCTGACGTCTGACGTAATGACGCTGTGCGTGGCTTGGTAGATGCGCTTCAAGCCAGCAGATGGAAACACTTCTGCTTCGCATTAATTTGTATTTACATATTTGCGAGATTTCAAAAATTAGCTCAAAAATCGAAATGAAAATGGATGGAAACACAGCTATAGTCAGTGGTTATGCTCCACAGGTTGGATGTGATGGGGAGGAGAAAGATACATTTTGGAAAGATTTGGATGAAGTGATAGAGAGTATTCCCAGGGAGGAAAGAGTGGTGATTGGAGCAGACCTGAATGGACATGTTGGTGAAGGAAACAGAGGATGAGGAAGTGATGGGTAGGTTTGGTGTCAAGGAAAGAAACCAGGAAGGACAGATGGTGGTGGATTTTGCCAAGAGAATGGAAATGGCTGTAGTCAATACCTATTTCCAAAAGAGGGAGGAACATAGAGTGACCTATAAGAGTGGAGGAAGGAGTACACAGGTCGACTACATTCTGTGTAGAAGAGGAAACCTGAGGGAGATTGGAGACTGTAAGGTTGTGGCAGGGGAGAGTGTGGCCAGACAGCATCGGATGGTTGTGTGTAGAATGACTGTTGTTGTGAAGAAGAGAAAAAGAGTAAAATCAGAGAAGAAGACCAAATGGTGGAAGATGAAGAAGGAAGAATGTTGTGAGAAATTCAGAGACGAGCTGTTAAAGGCTCTGGGTGGTAAGAAAGAGCTTCCAAGTGACTGGGCTACTACAGCAACAGCAATTAGAGAGACAGGTAGGAAGGTACTTGGTGTGTCATCTGGACAGAGAATGGATGATAAGGAAACCTGGTGGTGGAATAGTGAAGTGCAGGACGCCGTTCAAAGAAAAAGGTTAGCCAAGAAGAAATATGACAGTGAGAGGACGGAAGAGAGGAGACTGGAATATAATGAGATGGGACATAGAACAAAGAGGGAAGTAACTAAGGCAAAGCAGAGGGCATACGATGAGTTGTATCGGAGATTAGACAGTAAAGAGGGCGAGAAGGACTTGTACCGATTGGATAGACAGAGGGATCAGTCTGGAAAGGATGTGCAACGGATTAGGCTTATTAAAAATAGGAATGGTAATGTTCTAACAAGTGAGGAGAGTGTGACAGGAAGATGGAAGGAGTACTTTGAGGAGCTAATGACTGAAGAGAATGAAAGAGAAAGAAGAGTAGATGTCATAGAATATGTGGGCAACAAAGTGGGAAAGATTAGTGAGGGTGAAGTCTGGAAAGCTTTGAAAAGAATGAAGAAGGGGAAGGCAGTAGGACCTGATGACATACCAGTGGAGGTTTGGAAATGTCTTGGAGAGATGGCAGTGAGGTTTTTGACTCAAATATTTAATGGCATATTTGATGGTGAGAAAATGCCTGAGGAATGGAGAATAAGTGTGCTGGTGCCCATTTTTAAGAACAAGGGTGATGTACAGAGTTGTAGCAACTACAGAGGACTTAAGTTGATGAGCCACACGATGAAGATCTGGGAGAGAGTTGTGGAAGCAAGAATTAGACAAGAGGTGACTATCTGTGAGCAACAGTATTGTTGTATGCCAAGAAAGAGCACCACAGATGCCATCTTTGCTTTGAGAATGCTGATGGAGACGTACAGAGAGCGTCAGAAAGAACTCCATTGTGTCTTTGTGGATTTAGAAAATGCATATGACAGGGTGCCAAGAGAGGAGGTGTGGTATTGCATGAGGAAATCTGGAGTGGCAGAAAAGTATGTTAGACTGGTACAGGACATGTATGAAGACAGCAGGACAGTGGTGAGATGTGCTGTAGGAGTGAAAGATAGCTTCAAGGTGGAGGTGGGATTGCATCAAGGATTGGCTGTGAGCCCCTTCTTCAATCAATCAATCAATCAATCAATCAATCAATCAATCAATCATTCGATTTTATTTATAAAGCACCCTTCATACTAAAAGCAGCTCAAAGTGCTGTACAGAATTATAAAACAATAAACTCACAAAATTAAAGCAAACGACACACACAAAATAAATAAATTAAATTAAATACAGTAGTATGGAAAATGTATAGATTGGATAGAGATGAACCAGTTCAGGAAATGCAGTTAAAAAGATGGGTCTTGAGCCTGCTCTTAAAAACAACAACATTCTCTGCAGCCCTCAGGTTCTCCGGCAGACTATTCCACAGACGGGGGCCATAGAACTGGAAAGAAGCCTCACCGTAAGTTTGAGTTCTGACTATTGGAACTGTTAGTAGTCCAGTACCAGAGGACCTTAATGTCCGCAGGGGTTCATAGGGCAATAGCAGCTCTGCAAGATAAGATGGTGCAAGACCATTGAGACATTTAAAAACCACTAAAAGCATCTTAAAATCAATCCTGAGGCGCACAGGGAGCCTGTGCAATGATTTTAAAACAGGTGTAATATGAGCCTGCCTTCTGGTCTTGGTTAGCACACGAGCAGCAGAGTTTTGTAACAGCTGAAGGCTGGACACATTTTTCTTAGGGAGACCAGAAAGCAGTGAATTACAGTAGTCTAAACGACTAGAAATAAAAGCGTGCATCAAAGTCTCAGTATTGGTCAGAGAAAGAAGAGGGCGGACTCTGGCTATATTTTTTAGATGATAAAATCCTGTTTTGACTATTTGTTTAATATGAGGAATAAAAGTAAGCTCAGAGTCAAAAATAACTCCCAGGCTTCTTACTTTTTTAGAAGGTTGTAAAGACAGAGATTGTAATCTCTGAATTGTATTTTCTTTTTGAACCTCAGGTCCAATGATTAAAACTTCTGTTTTGTCCTGGTTTAGCTGGAGAAAGTTCTGTGCCATCCAGGACTTTATGTCTGTAATGCAATTAAAAAGTGCAGTGATTGGCCGGGGGTCATCATGAGATAATGAGATGTATAGCTGTGTGTCATCAGCATAACTATGGAAACTTATCCCATGGCTCCTGATGACTCCACCAAGCGGCAGCATGTACAAATTAAAAAGTAGGGGGCCTAAAATAGAGCCTTGGGGTACACCATAGTTAGCTTCATGGATCTGTGAGGAGCATGTATCCATACTTACCATAAATGTTCTATCTGTGAGATAGGAGCTGAACCACAGAAGAACAGTACCAGAAAGACCGACCAGGTGTTGTAATCTATTTAAAAGAATTTGATGATCTACTGTATCAAAGGCTGCGCTCAGATCCAATAGAACAAGGACTGAAAGCTTGTGTGAATCCAGATTACACCTTAAATCATTCACAATTTTTAATAGGGCTGTCTCTGTACTGTGGTTCGTCCTAAAACCAGATTGATACTTTTCTAAAATACCAGCATCATTAAAAAATATATTTAATCTAATAAAAACAATATTTTCTAAGATTTTACTTAAAAATGGTAAGTTGGATACAGGTCTATAATTATTAAAAACACTAGGATCTAGATTACTCTTCTTCAGAAGGGGCTTCACCACAGCCTTTTTAAAGGCAATGGGGAAGACACCCATCTGAAGAGAACAATTTACAATGTTTAAAATTTCATTCTCAAAGAATTTATAACATGAATGAAAAAGTGATGAGGGAATTGGGTCCAAGAGGCAGGTGGTTGGTTTGACTTGTGAGAAAACTCTGCCGAGCATCTCTGCATCAACCACATCAAACTTGTCCAGTACTTTCTCAGGTAAAACCAAACATTCAGTAGATTTAATACCAGTATTTTGTTCAGATAAAATGTTAGCTCTAATTGACTCGATCTTACCTCTGAAGTGATTTGCAAACTGCTCACAAAGAGAGTTAGTTGGAGTATTTGAAGAGGAAGTAAAGTCAGGGTTAATCAGATTATCAATGGTGGAAAACAAAACTTTGGGATTATTTTTGTGATTGTTAATTATTTTGGCAAAATATGCATTTCTTGAATTTCAGAAAGCAGAGTTGTAGATATTAATTTATTGCTCTGGTGATGGACCGACTAACAGATGAGGTCAGGCAGGAATCCCCATGGACTATGATGTTTGCAGTTGACATTGTGATCTGTGGTGAGAACAGGGAACAGGTGGAAGAGAACTTGGAGAGGTGGAGGTATGCACTTGAAAGAAGAGGAATGAAAGTCAGCCGTAGTAAGACAGAGTACATGTGTGTGAATGAGAGGGAGGCGTGGAACAGTGAGGCTACAAGGAGCAGAGGTCACAAAGGTGCAGGACTTCAAGTACTTGGGGTCCACTATCCAGGAAAATGGGGAATGTGGTAAAGAGGTGAAAAAGAGAGTCCAGGCAGGATGGAGTGGATGGAGAAAAGTTTCAGGAGTGATTTGTGACAAAATGGTGTCAGCAAAGGTCAAAGGAAAAGTTTACAAGACAATGGTGAGACCAACTACGGTATAAATTTGGTTACAGCGTTTTTTGATAAGCACCTGCAAAGATGAAATTTACTCTCAGTGACTGTGTAGTCATTTAATGTAAACTCAAAAGTTGTTTTAAAAAATAGTAAATAATAATAATAATAATAATAATAAAAAAATTAAAATAAATACATTTTTGTATTGAACGTTTTTTGATTTCGTTAATAAATGGTCAGACAGAATAGGATTTTGAGGAACTATTACTAAGTCCTTAATCCCTATGCCATAGGTCAGAACTAAATTGAGGGTGCAATAAGAATGAGTAGATGTGCAACCATTTTGGGTAAAAACAAATTACTCTATTAAATTATTAAGGTCTATGCTTAAGCTATCACATTCATCGTCTACATGACTTGAGATCACCCATTATTATGTTAGGCTGATTGGTAACTCTAAATTGACCCTAGGTGTGAGTGAGACAGGTCCCTCTTGTAAATGAGTCCCCGTGGCTCAATGAGGCTAGCCTGTATAAATAAAGGTTGAATGAATGAATGAATGAATTATGACTTTATCAATATTTTGTAGTAAATCAGTTAAGAATTCTGACAAAACCTGATAGTAAGCGCCCGGTGGACAATAAATAACATCTAGTAAAAGTGGCTTTTCTGATTTCCACTTGGATGAGAAGGACTGAGGGACAGTGATTCAAAAGAATCATAACTAATAACTTGTTTGGTATTAATCAATAATCCTGACTGAAAAATAGAAGCTACTCCTCCACCTAGGCCTGTTCTAGGAACATGAAAAGTTAAATACTTGACACGAGTGGATTCAATACGAACAAAATCTTCTTTTGTAGCCGGGTTTCTGTCAGACAGAATAAATCAATATGATGATAGGTTATCATGGTGAGGTGTTCCGGGCATGTCCCACCGGGAGGAGACCCAGAGGAAGACCCAGGATACGCTGGAGGGACTATGTTTCTCGGCTGGCCTGGGAACGCCTTGGGATTCCCCCAGAGGAGCTGCTCCAAGTGGCTGGGGAGAGGGAAGTCTGGGCCTCCCTACTTAGGCTGCTACCCCCGCGACCCGACCCCGGATAAGCGGAAGAAAATGGATGGATGGATGGATGGATGATAGGTTATCAGTTAATTAACTAACATGGATTTAGAGTAAAGGGATCTGATATTCAATAATCCATATTTAATGATTTAATGATTTTGCTCTGGTAAAGTAACTGTTTATTTTAATAATATCTTTATGGTTTATATTTTTAGAGCTGACTTTTGGTTTAATAATAATAATAATGAATTAAATTTATACCGCACTTTTCATTAATAAAGATCTCAAAGTGCTACAAAGTGCGAAAAATCAAAAATCAAATAAAACAAGTGATAAAATCAAGTAAAATCAATAATAAAATCAACTAAGATTAAAGACAGAATCATGTGGAGGCGGAATAGGCCTGCTTAAAAAATAAATAAATAAATAAATAAATAAAACAAGTGATAAAATCAAGTAAAATCAATAATAATATCAACTTAGATCAAAGATAAAATCATGTGGAGGCAGAATAGGCTTGCTTAAAAAGAAAAGTCTTCAAGCCGTTTTTGAAGTCAACCAGTGACTGCGGATCCCTCAGGTTGTGAAGTAAACTTCTGAATAACGAGGCAAGGCTGTTCAAATGAAGTTCAAGTTTAAAAGATTTAATGAATCTTGCAAGATTGAGAACAGAATGATACAGGCACGAAGCTGTCTGGCTCTGCTCTGCTCAGACAGTAACACAGCATGGATTAAGAACCCTCGTACAGGCGGAGCTAGTTTGGGGAGGGGTTGGGGGTGGTACCATGGGTGGAACGGGAGGTGTTTGTCTATCACCAGGTGGAAACTTCTGATAACACATGGAACATGAGCACTCAGCAAATGGAAAGTGAGCATTCAGCACTTCTTATAATGCAACAGTGTTTTTAGACTAACACAAGCAGGTCACTGTTTGTTCAGCAGATAAAATGAGGAACATGACGTTAAAAATAAGGAACAGGTGGTTGGTTTCACACAGATGGTCACAAAATGTGGTTGGTTTCACACAGATGGTCACAAAATGTACAGAGTCAGCAGATCACAGTTTATGCACAGAGGCATTTGGAGTGCATGATCCTGAACATGAGGTGAAAAGTTTAACACATAAGTTTAATTATGAGTTTAATACCTGAGAATGTATGATTTACTTTACAATTCCCTCCTTTTGTTCCGTCAGGAACAACTAAGACAATACAATTCACAACAATAACAAAATCAATATTCGTAATACAAGCGAAACCACAAAGAAAATCACAGTGTTATTAAATCATAAGTTATGCCTCCCCAGGCCTAACTGGATGATGTGAACTTGTGCAGGAAAACCCCGGTGGCAATGATGTGGAGGTGCTTGGGGACAAAAGCTGCACAACACCCCGGCCCCACGGCGGTGACCAAATCTGGTGTCCATATCATCCTTACATTCAGTTGATCTATAAGAGAAGAAAAAAGTATGAGACTCTCAAAATAAAACATCAAATTACATGTGTCTAAGAGACTTTCCATGCAACCATCATTAACTAGAGATAGAATTAGCAAGTAGCTGTTTTTGTGCAGGTTAAAGACCTGCAAATAATGTGGCAAGCAACAGTCATGTTCAAAAACAATTGAAAACAGAACAATTGAGGATTAAAGTACAAAAGAAAATAAATGGACAAATGATATATAATTTAATCAGGATAAAATGTTGATTTGACCTTTATGTGTTGATTTTTACTTGACTACATCAATAAAACAAAAGGGAAAAATAAACATTAAGGAGACACGGCTCTTTAATTCAGAAAGTGGTAGCCGTGATATACATGAGCCTCTGGGAGCTGTCTGAAAGCACAAATCTGTACTATGCTTGCTACGAAATCTAAAAAATGATGGTGAAAACGTCATCTAAGTGGTCCATGTCTATAGTTAAGGTAGTTTGGTCGGTGCGAGCAATAAGTGTGACTCTAATGGATACATTCCAAACTCAGTGATACAGTCTTCCAGGGTGCAGACGTCGGCATAAGTAGTCAGATCAGAATCAGGAAGAGGGGAAATGCGTGCATATTCTAAAAAGGGAAACATTTGCATGTATGTGTCTGGAGAACTTGCTAACAACGCATAGGTTTCTGACAAGCGTTCTGGGGTCAAAGATTTCGTGATTAGACGAGTAACTAGTGAACGCATGCATGGTATGCAACAACAGCCACAAGTAATCAAGATGGCAGCAAAAACGGCAAAAGACATAAGCAAAGATATAACTATCGCTTTCCATCTACCAAACGTGCTATTAAACCAGTCGTCAATGGGGTTATAGATACCTGAGTGACTCTGCATCTCGTTAGACAAAGTTCTAAGTCCTTCCAAAGCTCTAGACACCTTTCCATCAGGGGCAGTGTTGTTGGGGATAAAACTACAACACAAGTCGCCAAACATGCTACACACTCCGCCTTTCTCCGCGAGCAAAAAATCAAGCGCCATTCTGTTCTGTACAGCCATCAGGGAAGTGGGAGCCAATTGCTCAGCTAGTCCTTCAACAGCATCTCTGGTCAGGTTGCTAAGACGCATGACATTATAATGAACGTAATTAATACGGTCAACATTTTTATTAGGTGTGACAGGGAAATATGCTGAGATCACAGGAAGATTTTCAAACCCTGAAGCAATTTGATCAGCCAATTTATGCTCGTCTGGCACGCCTCTAGGGATTCCAATCGCATCGATGTAAGTTGGAGAGTTCACTGTTGGATCAAAGGTGAAACTTCTACGCCGTCTGTTACCTGGATAAGGAAAACCTTGTGCAATTCTGTGTCCTATGAGAGTAAGTGGAGCCTTAAGTCTAACCATAGCACACAGTCCTATTGAATCTTGAGGGACTTGAGTATACAACTTTTTACCACCACAATAGTAATACAGACCTGAACGAGTCAGTCGCCCCACCTCCTGTTGCCGACCTTTCGTGGTTGTGGCTGTGAATGTTATATTACACCAATCAACATCTATGCTGCCTAGGTTGGTGTTAGGAACGGTAGCTACAAAATTGAAGCAAACATAATCGTGTCTTTTATCAGCATGAAATGCGCCAACCTGTGTGCCATCAGGACCAAGGGGAAAAATTTCTTCTAAGGTTGTGCAATTCCTAGTTTTAATTTTTTGGGTGATAAGTAACATGCAATCGAAACCCCATTCGTCTTCTAAAAACAACGGTGCTGGTTCTGTTAAGGGAGTGGGTCGTGCAGATGCACAGGCTACACATTCAGAGAGCGACGCTTCTTTAGCTGATTCAATTAACCATGTTAACCATACATTGAGGTCGGAGTACCCTGTGGTCATAGCAATTACATCATTTGGGGACAACTTGGAATAATCTACGCTGTTAATGCTAAGAAGTGTCTCGTTAGTCTCGAGATCGGAAGGTGCTTCATATTGTGTGGGTGTTGGTGGAGAATCTGTTATTTGAATTATAAGTTCCCTGAAGGGGTCTGTACCTGATACTTCTGCTTGGAGAACAACATGCAATTTAGGGTTTGACGTGTGTCTAAGTAGTTTCTGAGTTGCATCTTCTTGGTATCTGTGGCTAAGTGGGGGATACACATGCCATTCTGTCACGGATTGTATGGATAATAGGAGATTAGTTGATCCGCCATTTCCGCCTTTTACTAGTTTAAACCTTTCAGCCCACCAATAAAGTGGTTGGCCTTTCACTGTTTGTGGACTACCCCAAGAACCTGTGTACAAAAAAACCTTTTCCCATGTTGGGCAGGACGTACAAATGGTAGGATCATAAGTTCCACAGAGACACATGTAAAACTCGGCTTTTCTGATTCTTTCATCTGAGCAGTCAAACAATCTGCAAACAGGTAAAGTTATTGTTGAAGTTGTACCGTTGACATATGGAACCATGAAGACGGGGTTACCGTTGTAGTCCCTTCGACCAGGACTCTGTTTGAGCTCTCTCTTAGCTGGATTGAGTTGGCTCACATTTTCAGGATGCAGGTACCATGTCATGAGACCTATCAGTGTCAGTCCCACAATGACTAGAGTATAGCAAAGCAACTCTTTCATCCCAGTGCATGTTCTAGGCGAAACAGGTTGTTTTAAAATTGTGCGTGGGATGCGTGTATCGAGCATCGTCTTATCTTTTCTGTCGTTGTCAGGAGTTCTTCTAAAGCAGTGTCTCCTGAGCGCGTAGATCCCTCGGTGGTATCAAATCGTGCAGATTCCGATACTTGCTGCACCCTTGTTGGCACCCAGCCTCTAAGGCTCTGGCGCACTGTTCCTCTGGGATGGTTAAACTCGTTCTCCTACCAGTGGGCCCTCTGTTGGTGACCTGGTACCTCAGAACAGCTTGCAGTGGGCGGCGTGGATCCAAGTAGCCCTCTCCGCGACTTTCACGGCCGTGTGGGTCACGAGCAACACCTAGTAGGGTCCGGTCCACCTGGGCGAGTTCCAGTGTTTCCTCCTGAAAGATTTAACCATAACAAAGTCTCCAGGAGTTATGTTGTGTAACTTTACCTGAGTTGGGCTGGGTAGCCCTCCCTGGACTTGCTCTCTGATAGATTTAAGGTGATTAGTCAGATTAATGCAATACGTCAGCATGTCGTGATCACAATGTTTTAGATCACTAGTTGAAATTGGTCCCACACCCATGTTGGGTGGAGCTGCAAAAAGAATTTCAAATGGGCTGAGGTTATGCTTAGCTCGTCTTCGCATGCGCAAATATGTTAGTGCAATTGGCAGACAAGACACCCAGTTAAGTTTTGTTTCTTCACAGATCTTAGACAGTTTGTTTTTTAATGTTCCATTCTCTCTTTCGACCGCCCCTCCACTTTGTGGATGATAGGCACAGTGTTTGGTCAGGTCAAAGTTCAGTGCTCGTGATATGTCATCAAGGATTTGATTTGCGAAATGGGGGCCATTATCACTTGAGATTTTTTGTGGGATTCCCCACCTGGGAATGACTTCTTGTAACAGAAGTTTAGCTACTGTTTTAGCTGTGGCATGCTTTGTCGGGAAGGCTTCTACCCATTTGGAATACATGTCTACTATGACTAGACAGTATCTTTTGTTTTGAGTTGGTGTTAGTTCAATGAAATCAATCATGATGTGTTGGAATGGTGCTGTGATTGTTTTGTGAGCTCCAGAACCTGTGGGTTTAATGGCTTTAGCAACATTATGTGTGGCACAGATTAAACATGCCTCACAGTGTTGTTTGGCTGTCTGATGAAAGTTAATCGTAAACCAATTTTCATTGATTTGTCTCAACATCCCTCCTTTTGACACGTGGTCCAATCCATGTGTCAATGTTGCAAAAGAAGGGAAAAAGTGTCGTGGAAGGCATGGATTACCATTTGGACCTACCCACACATCATTTTGAAAAATGCATCCGTGTTTCTTCCAGTTTGCCTTTTCACTGGCTGGTGCAAACTTTTGCATGTCTGAAACAGAGAATGAAACATCATCATCTTTGTTTAAAGGCAAAGACAAAAGCATATTAGTTGGGTTGGGCAACATTGACGCTTGTTTAGCTGCTGTGTCAGCGAGTGAGTTACCTATGGAGACAGGATCAGTGTTTGATGTGTGTGCTGCACATTTGATGACTGCAATTCTGAGAGGGAGAGTGATTGCAGTAAGAAGTTCGTCCACAAGTTTGTGATGAAGGATTGGTTGGCCATCAGACTTGAGGAAGTTTCTGTGTCTCCACAAAGCTCCAAAGTCATGAACAACTCCAAAAGCATACCTGCTGTCTGTGTAAATGTTAACAGTTTTACCTTCAGAAAGTATGCATGCACGAGTGAGAGCCACCAGCTCGCAGGCTTGTGCTGAGCACGATGGTAAAGAAGATGATTCAACAGTGTGTGTGAGGGTAACAACAGCATATCCACTGCGAATCTGACCAGTGTCAGGGTCACGGGAAGAAGATCCATCAACAAAAAGTTCCCAATCAGGGTCAGTCAAAGGATTCTGTTCTAAGTCAGGTCGTGGTGTGCATATGACTTCAAGTTCCGCCATACAGTCATGTGGTTCACCATCATCCTCGTTTGGCAAAAGAGTCGCAGGATTCAAGACATTACATCGTTGGATGGTGATGTTGGGCATGTCCAACAGTGTGGTGTGATAACGTAACCAACGTGCGGTTGAAAGATGAGCAGTTTTTTGCTCATTAAGAATTTGAGTAACTGCGTGGGGGACAAGAAGAGTCAGATCAGAATACCCCACAATGTCTCTACTCGCCAGTGCAGCTTTTTCTGCTGCGGCTACAGCGCGCAAGCAGAGAGGCAAACCAGCAGCGACTGGATCTAATTTAGCTGAAAAGTAGGCGACTGGTTTCAATCTGTCCCCATGCTTTTGCAACAACACTGACGTCATGTGGCCCTTCCTCTCATCCACAGCCTGTGTGAACGGGCGTGTAGGATCTGGAATACCAAGAGTGGGAGCCTTTTGCAACTGTTGCTTGAGTGTTTCAAAGGCCTGCAGTGCCTCAGTTGTCCACGTGACATGTGAGCTCATTTGTAAGTGTTTGTCATGACATACCTTTCTTAAAGGAGCCTCAATCTCAGCGTAGTTTGGGATGAAATGCCTACAGTAACCGCAAAGACCTAGAAAAGACATGAGTTGTTTTTTTGTTACCGGTAATGGCAGTTTCACAATCGCCTCAACACGCGAGTCAGCAATTTTTCTTCCTTCTCTGGAGATCCTGTGTCCAAGAAAAGTGACAGTGGTTTGTACAAACTGCAATTTTGACAATGATGCTTTGTGACCTTGTTCTGCAAGAAATGTCAGCAGTCTGATCGTGTTCTCTTTACAAGACTGTTCAGATGGTGCAGCCAGCAGCAAATCATCCACGTACTGTAACAAAGCACAATCATGAGGCAGAGAGAAACTCATCAAACTATCATTCAGTGCTTGATGAAAAATAGTGGGAGATTCACAGAAACCTTGCGGGAGCCTCGTAAAAGTGTAAGCCTTACCCAGGAATTGGAAAGCAAACCAGAACTGGCTGTTGGGATGAACTGGAACGCTAAAAAACGCATTTGCTAAGTCTATCACACTGAAATATGTGGAGCCTGCAGGGATCTGAGAAAGGATGACATAAGGGTTAGGTACAATAGGTGCTCTTGCTTGGACAGAGGCATTAACTGCTCTTAAGTCTTGAACAAATCTCCATTCATCTGGAGGAGTAGGTCTGATCTTTTTGACTGGAAAAATCGGAGTTCTCACTGGTGACTCAGGGCATGCGATGATCACGCCTGCTTCCAGCAAGGAGCGGAAAACTGGAGTGATACCTTTTTCTGCTTCAGGCTTCAGTGGGTATTGGGCTATTTTAGGTCTATAAGAAGACTTTGGTGTTATTTCAATTGGTTTTTGGCCCTTAATTAACCCGACATCATATTTAGTTGTGGCCCAGAGATGGGCGGGGACGTCTGCCAATTCAGGGTCGTCCAGAGACATCATGGACGTAACTAGTCATGCATTGTTATCAATCACTTCCTTTGTTGGCCGTGCTGTCAGCATGAGGCAAAAATCTTGCCTAAACATGTTGAGAGACGGTGAGAAGGAACAATCATCACGTGGTTCCCAGTCATGTGTGGTGTGTGCTCTAAGTGCTAGAGGACCTAGAGATCGCCATTGGGAGTCAGGTGGCTTTGCTAGTGAGATGTGAGGAAATGAGTCAGGTACTGTGAAGTAACTTGTCTGAGGTGTTGTTTTGTTGTTCAAATCTATCAGCACAAAACATGAGTCTTGTGTCCAACAGATAGATGTGGTGACAAGTTGTGTTGTCTGTGTTTGCAGAAATGAGTCCCCTAATGGGTCAGCTGGATCTGAAACGACATGAGCAGTGCAGTGTAGATGTGGTTCAGTCATGAAACAGACACTAGGTGGCAGCCTTTCTCTGGCCATTGAGAGCAGAGTGTGTCTCTGATGTGGATCAATTAACAACCACTGAAAAATGAACAATAATTCAGGTGTGAGAGAGACCAGAGCATCAGACTCTAATTGTTTAGACACAGTCAAACCATCAGGTGCACAATTTATTGCCAATCTAAATTTTAGAATCAAATCTCTTGCTAATAAATTTATTGGGCAAGAGTCAGAAAGCAAAAACTGATGTTCATGTGTTTCATGATCAAAAGGATCGATGATCTTAAGCGGACTGTGACCGCTTCAGGAACTGTCCGGCCAGATGCACCTGTGGAATGGACAATTTTGTTAGAAAGTGGAGCATTAGGAAGACATTTACGCATGATCAATGACTGTGTTGCTCCTGAATCTACAAGAAATTGTAATGAAATGTTTTCAACCACTGCAGTCATCATTGGTAGTTTCAGATAAGCAGCTTGAGTGTATTTGAAGTAAGTAGGAATAACTTCTCCTGTGTATGTATGTGTGTGTATGTCATTTGTTTCAGAAACAGGTGTGTGTGTGCTGGCACTTGCGGTCTGAAATCCCTGGCTCCCACCATCTTCGGCTAGTCAAGTTGAGTAACCCCTCTGGCTTTGTCCACCCCTGAGTCCAGCTTCGTTTCTGCCTTGGGGCGGGCCTTGATGTTGGTTTTGTCTGGAGTTGAAGTCTTGGTTGCCGTTGGGCCCTTGGTTTGGATAGGGCCTGAACTGACCTCTGCCTCGGTTGCCATACCTGTTGCGACCTTGGTTTCGGCCCCTTGGTCCTTGTCGGTGTGGACAATGGCGGACCCAGTGTTCCAGGCTCCCACAGTTGTAACATGGTCTAGGTGGAGCAAAATCAGTTTGTTGAATTGCTGGAGGGTGATTCGCAGCTGTTGGAGGGTGATTTGCAGCTTGAGCCTGGTTCAGGGTCAGCTGAGTGGCTGCTTGGAGCAGAGTCAGTTGAGCGTCATCATGCTGCTTTTGTTTTTTCTTCTGAGTGGTGGTGACCTCTGTCACATGCAGGTCCCATGCGTGCTCAGCATGATTCAGGAGATCAGTCAGGCGTGGTCTCTTCTTCCAGCCTATGTAGGTGGTCTTGATTGATTTCTTTATTGATGGGAGAAAACCACTCAGGACCGCCTGGCAGAAGATGGCTTCAAATGGTGAGGGGGCTGTGTCGTGTCTCCAGTTCCCGTCAGGCTCAAGGATGCCTGAGTGGGTTTTGAAGATGGGCAGGAGACGGTTCACGTAGTCTTGTGGAGTTTCATCAGGTTTCTGGGTTGTGCTCGCAATGTCTGCATAACAAGGAACAGCTGGGAACACCTTTTTCAGGCTTTTCCCAATTTCCTCCACATTTTTCATATACTCGTCGTTGCTTGTTGCATTGATGTCTGAACTGACGAGCTGAAAACCGTTTTCCTTTTCAAAAAGTTCAGGATCAAGTTGAGAGACAAACCCAAGGCCATATATTGCTGATAAAATGACTTTTATCTCATGGAGAGTTGGTCTTATCACTCTGACTAACGTGAGCAATGCCAGAGCTATCACTCCTCCACCCTGGGCTCTGTCAGGCAGGTGCTGCTTGGCCATGTCAGTCAGCACTGCGTGTGGCCAAGGTCTATAAACCAACTGTGGCTGCTCAGCCCCCCCTCACCTCAATCATGGGTGCAGTGATGACGATGGTTTTGTCTTTCTTTTTGTCTGTAGTTTTTCGTTGAATTTTTTCAATTTCCTCTTCAATTTGAGCTGCTTTTTCCTTAAGCTGATTTATTTCAGTTTGACTTCTTGTGTTATGCGCGACTGGTCCATCAGAATCTGTTTCCTCTTGTTCAAAGTCTGATGTTGAGATGTTAGTCAAATCAGAGGGTGAGGATGGAGAGACAGGTGTGTTGTGAGTACCTGATTCAGTTGACGTTCCTGGTTTCTCCTTTTTCTTGGAGCCCTGGAAGTCATCGTCCATGCTCATGTCCAGAAACCAGTCTGAAAGTTGTCCAGTTCTCTGTAGCTCAGGGTATGGTGGTGGTTGTTGGGGTGAACTCAGATGTGCCAGTGACGGATACAGGGCCATGGTGTGAGGTGGGAAACCAGAAGTTCCAGTCGCAGGTGGAGCAGAAGGAGAGAAAGAAACATTTAGTGGGTTAGTTTGTGTTTCTGTCCCTTTCTTATTTTTCTTTCCTAAATGTTTTGTCTCTTTTGGAGCCATCTGGTTTGTTTTCTTAATTTTCTGGGTCATCTGAAGGCTTTTTGATATTACTCTTTGACTTTGTAATTTGGATTCATTTTTCCACAGCTTAAAAGCTTGCTCATGATTGGTCACTGTTAACAACTCACCTTGTGGAATCTTTTTCTTGCTGCAGATCTTACGTTTTTGTTCTAACAATTGTTCTTCTAATTTTTGTATTTCCTGTGGATCAAACGATCCATTTCTTGGAAAATTGAATTTACAATGCCACTGTGGCACAAAGCTTAGACACAGATCACCGTAAAGTCTTCGCATCCGGTCAACCTCAGGACCGCATGGTATATAAGCTTCGCTTTTGCTATTTTTTGTTCCCATTTTGTTTTATTTTTATTTTTATTTTTTATTTTTTATTATTTTTATTTGATTTAAATGTCTGTTTTATTTACTTTTTTACTATATCTATTTAGTTCTATTTGTTATCCGTATTTATTTAATATTTCAGTTAATTTTACCTGTTTTAAAAACAGGTTAT
>JBBPBX010052496.1:0-14065 GCA_038048925.1 Garcialebias charrua
AAGGCAGAAGACCAATTTCGTCTGTCAAGTATGGGAAACATACACAGATGACAAATGTGACAAATTATTATTATTATTATTATTATTTGTTTGCTGACATTATAGCAAAAGTGTTTCCGAGCTGAACTTTTCCTTAATAAATGCACAATCAGCTGGATTTAAAAATTAGTTTTGCTACGTGTATGCGCAGCGAGCGAATACGCTTCATTTCTTTAAAATTTAACAATATAAACAACTAAAAATATATATGTACAGTATTTGTTGGCTGACATTATAGCAAAAGTGTTTCTGAGCTTAACCTTTCCTTAATAAATTCACATAATGGTCAAATCAGCTGGATTTAAATTGTTTCGCTTTGAAGTCTTCCAAACAGTCATGCGCGCTGCTAAAATAAATTATTAAATAAATCGAATTTTCGCTCAAACATCTCCTAAAGCTAACTCATTGTAAATGTCCATCCAGTGGTTACTTTCTGTAAGTTTCATCAAAATCTGTCATGTGGTTCTTGAGCTATTTTGCTAACAAGGTAACAGTAGTTCAGACCTCCAGAGAGCAGGAGGCCGTGCTGCGGCAGAGTGAGTCCGAGCAGAGGAGGCTGCGGTCGGACACATGAGCTGGAAACGGTTGGTGCACCCTAGCGGGCGAAAGTGGTACTGCTCCATTTTTTTTGTCAGAATGAATAGAAACTGTCCTTTCTCAGCCAAAAATTTGTCTAAAAATATGGGGGAAAAAACATAAAAATTAATTCAACCTTTATTTATACAGGCTAGCCTCGTTGAGTCACGGGGACTCATTTACAAGAGGGACCTGTCTCACTCACACCAAACAACCATCCACTCTCACACTCACACCTAGGGTCAATTTAGAGTCACCAATCAGCCTAACAAGCATGTTTTTTGGTCTGTGGGAGGAAACCGGAGTACCCGGAGGAAACCCACGCATGCACGGGGAGAACATGCAAACTCCACCCAGAAAGGCCCCGGACCGGGATTTGAACCGGCAACCTTCTCGCTGAGAGGCAGCAGCTCTACCAGTTGTGCCACCGTGCTGCCCATAAAAAAATAAAAAATGTCGCTTCGCCCCATAAGTCGCAGGACGTGAAAATTAGTTAAAAAAACTGTGACTTGTAGGCCGTAAAATACGGTAATAATAATTATTATATGAGCATGCATCAGGTTAATAATTATAATTGTAACAAGACACATGATTGTCAACTTTAATATTACTCACGTGATTGGGACAGTACTGGATACAGTACAGTAAAAAGTTTAAAAAATAAAAATGTTTCAAGACAGGAGCCGCCATTTTGTAGTTTTCTCTCAGTAAGCCTCCACTGAATTCCTGCTCATAATGACCACATTTCCCATAAGGCAACAGGGCCCCACCCAGAAGCCCCGTTTCCTTCTGCTGAAAAAAAACAAACAAAAAACAGAGACAAAGTTTTGATGTGATCAGCGCCCAGCAGATACAGAGAAGCCGCACTGAACCCACTGAACCAGACCAGAACCCGAGCAGAACCAGACTTCCAGAACTATCTGTGAATCCTGAGAGCTGGTAGCCCACCCACGTGAACCTCCAAGCGAATGTGCGCGACCGATGATCCAGTGGTCCATCTGAAGCTCAACTGCATGATTTTCACCTCTTTCAACCGGTCCACGAGGACCTTCAAGCAGGGACACGCTGGTAAGTAAAATTTAGTAGCTACATATAAGTATGTTGTTAAAATTAATAGGTGAAAGAGTTTAGATTAGAACATTGATTGTGGTGCTGCAGGGTACGTCTGCAGAAACAGAACAGAGCCGGACTGAAAACAAATAAAGCCAATCCTGTTCTGCAGAGCACGGTAAGTAAAATTTAGTAGGATATTTAGTAGTACATATATACAGTAGTACTGTAAGTATATTGTTAAAATGACATGGGTTTAAGAGTTTAGAACATTGCAATAACATGGGAAGTGTTTCTAAAGCCTTAATATATCTATATATAAATTCTAAAATAAATATAACATTGCTACTTTGCGGAATTTCACTTATTGCGAGCGGGTTCGGAACCAAACCTCGGCAAAAAACTAGGCACTACTGTATTGTAAAAATCTAATTTTATTTTAGGCTGTTTTGCTTTGTGGGCTGAAAGAGTGAGTGGAGCCTGCCACCCATCTATGATTATTTGCCGACTAAAGCTTTCCACATAGAGGCTTTGAAACTAAATGTACTGTACACAAGCCATCTAGATAAATTAATTAAACACAATGGGTCAAGTCAAGTCAAGTCATCCTTATTTCTAGAGCACAGTTGAAACAGATAAACTGTTATCAAGGTGCTTTACAACAACATCAAAGAGATTTTAAAAAAATTACAGAAACAGTAACACACACTAATGGTAAAACTATTAAATTAACAGCAGTAAAAATATAATAAAAATGTATAAGAACAGTATTAAAATGAAAACACAGGACAAAATATACTAAGTCAGCTCACACAGTACGAAACACCAGAGAGAAAAGATGGGTTTTTAGCAGGGATTTGAACAGGTGAAGGGAGGTGGCCTGCCTAATGTTGGGGGGCAGGTTGTTCCGAAGTTCAGGGCCGATAACTGGAAACACCCGATCTCCTCGGAGCTTCAGTCGTGTTTTTGGAACCGCCAAAAGCAGCTGATCGGATGATCCCAGGGCCCGCAAGGGAACATACGGTTCCAGCAGCCCGGAGAGGTAGAGGGGAGCGAGGCCATTTAGGCATTTATAGGTCAACAGCAGGATTTTAAAGTCGACTCCAGTTCGCACGGGGAGCCAGGGAGGAGAGAATTGGTGTAATGTGCTCAGACCTACCGGTACGTCACGTGTACCGGCTAAAAGCCGAGCTGCTGCATTTAGAATTGCCAGATTTTGAAAAACCGCCTATATTTGGGTGCATGGTTTACAAAATTGTATCATAGGCTGTGAACATTATTTTGTTGCCAATTCCCTTCCACATTACACCTGCCTCGGCTCGCTTTGTATCCACATTCATGGTTTAAACTACTGGGATACATGTTTTAATGTATACAAAAAGTACAAAAACAAACTGGTGGGAATCATAAGGAAACAAAAGAGGGAATATTACAGTGAACAACTAAACAAAACAAATGGTGAAATAAAATGAACATGGCGAGTTATAAATAATGTTCTGAATAAACACAAGAAAGGAACTAGTTTATCACAATGTTTTGTGAAAAGTGGTAACGAAATATATGATAACAATGAAATTGTAAATGAATTTAATGACTATTTTGTGAATGTGGGATCAAACCTGGCAAAAACGATACCAAAAGTTGATAAAAACGTGAGCTACTTACTTAATGATCATAAAAATACTATGTTTCTATATGAAACTGATAAGGATGAAATAATGATGGTCACAAAAAAATTCTCTGATAAAAGATCTAAGGATTGGTATGATATGGACATGTTGGTTGTAAAAGACATAATGTCTTCTGTCATTGATCCGTTCACGTACATATGTAATTTGTCTTTTTCAACTGGTATTTTTCCAGATAATATGAAGGTAGCAAAGGTTGTCCCTATTTTCAAGAATGGTGATAAGTCTATATTCAATAATTATAGACCAATTTCCTTATTACCACAATTTTCTAAAATTCTTGAAAAATTATTTGTGATTAGATTAGATAAATTTCTTGATGACTATAACATTTTAACTAACAGCCAATATGGTTTTAGATCTAAAAATTCTACTTCTATGGCTCTTATGGAATTGACAGAACAAATTTCCACTGCTGTTGATCAAAAGCAACACTGTGTGGGTTTGTTTGTTGATCTAAAGAAAGCTTTTGATACAGTTGATCACACTATTCTCCTCGAGAAGTTAAATAAATATGGTATTCGAGGACTGACCTTGAAATGGGTATCTAGCTATTTGGAGGACAGAAGTCAATTTGTACAGATAGACAATACCAGATCAAAACTCAACAGAATCACATGTGGAGTCCCTCAGGGTTCTATACTGGGACCTAAACTTTTTATTTTGTATATAAATGATTTGGTAAAAGTGTCTGGTATTCTAAGGTGTGTTCTTTTTGCTGATGATACCACCTTCTTTTGTTTTGGTTATGATTTGAAACAAATGTTTGAGTTGTTAAAAGAGGAGATCTCAATATTACAAACTTGGTTTAGTTTAAATAAGTTATCATTAAATTTAGAAAAGACTAACTATATGTTATTTAGCAAAAATAAAATAGATAAATTTTCTATCAAAATTGATGGTGTTGAACTAAGTAGAGTGGATGAGGTGAAGTTTTTGGGTGTAATTGTTGACGAGAGATTGTCGTGGAAACAGCATGTAAATTTTGTTAAAACTAAGTTATCTAAATCTATTGGCGTATTGTATAAACTAAAGGACTTGTTAAATGATAGGGCTCTCTATTTGCTATATAACTCAATTTTTGTTCCACATTTAATTTATTGTGTGGAGGTTTGGGGTAAAGCCTGTACAACTATAACAAATTCTATTTTTATTTTGCAGAAAAGAGCGGTGAGAATTATTGCTAGAAAGCCTTATCGTCATCCATCAAATGTATTATTTAAACAACTCAAATTATTGAAATTTCATGAATTGGTAGATTATAATATTTTGTTAGTAATGCATAAGGCTCATAGGAATGTAAATGTTCAAATGTTTTTCATAAAGAGAGAAAGCCGTTACAGTTTAAAAGGAACTGAAATATTTGTTGAACCTAGATATAGGACTAGTTTGAAGGGACGTTTTATTTCGAATAAGGGAGTGGAATTGTGGAATGTTTTGGAAAAAGATGATAAAGATGTAAACTCTGTGATGAAATTCAAAAAAAATTGTCAAGTCTAAACTACTAGCAAAATACTAAAGCTTCAAGTAATGCATCCTAATCAAATTGTTGATTATTGAGTGTGAAATGTTACTAAATTGATCTGTTGTTTTTGGTAGTTAATTGTTTGAATGGCTTGTTTGTAAATTGTTTGTTTTGTTTTTTGTGGTAAAAAAGGGGCAGACAAAATAAGAAAATTTTCTTCTTTCTGCCACCTTTCATTTTATGTATTTTTATTTTTTTCTCATATTTATGAAATGTTTTTTTTTTCATTATCTTTTATGTTGTTTTTCTTAAATATGTAAAATGAATAAAACTTTAATTAAAAAAAATAAAAAATAAAAAATGAAGATCAGCAGATTTGAACTTCTTAAATAAATATGTTTGGATCTGCAGAATCAGGGCAGTAACCTCAGTTGTTTTCTGTCATTGGAGGTTTCAAAATACAGCTCTGGAGTTTTTGTACTGCATTTGTAACTTCTAGTTCCTAACCATTTCAGCTCATTGAGATGCTACCTTTACTCATAAACTCTGTGGTTTTGTGTCATTTTTCATCTGCTCCCTAAACAGGTCTCTCTTGAAAACGAGTTCTCGTGGCTCAATGAGACTACCTGGATAAATAAAGGGTAAATGAAATGAAATGTTCACTCCTGAAGAGCTCCTTCATACAGTGGGAACTAACAAGCAGATCATGAGAATGTCCTTTGTACACAATAAATACGCCACAAACTGATTCACCAGCGTTTCCAGATGTTCTTGTTTTCATACGTATCTCAATGTATTATTGCTTTTTTTCTAATAAGATGAAACCAATGTGTGAAAAGAGCCAGTGTCAGCCTCTGCCTGCTGACAGGAATATAGGCACTTGGACATTTTTCAAAAGTTGTTTTAATGGCCTTCTGCTTGCAACAAATAGAAAGAGCACTAAAAATGCAACAAAAGGACACCTCATTTGTTAATATTGAATGAATAAAACCGGAGATATTGTCATTCAAAGTAGTAGTTTTAAGGTACTTTAATTAAGCTTATTTACATAGCAACAGAGAAAAAAATTGTGTCAATTAATAGACATTTCTGACTGAAAAGAAGTGTTTATTAAAATGAACACCAGTTCTAAGTGGTAAACAGCATCCTAATGAAATTCAGTGGGGATGTCACTGAATATATGTAAATGTTTTTCCTGTTGATGTTGGGGTCACCAGGTGACCTTGATGACTCCAAGGTCAAAGGTCACATTAGTGCAGTCTTGAAGCTAGCAGAAATGGTTACTTCAATGAAAACAAACATATGCACAATTTGTAATGCATTCTAAGGTGATTTATGTACAAATATAAGTATTACCCTGATGCATGCTCAATAATCCAGGTAGAAAAATCAAGAAAAAAGCTAAGTCTGGTCCTCTGAACATTCAAAAAACAAAACAAAACAAAAAAGTAGAAACGTTTTGTCGAAACGTTTCTACCTTTTATTTTGTTTTGAAATGTCCAGAGGACCAGACTTAGCTTTTTTTAAACTATAAGTATTCACTATGACATCATTTTCAAGTATTATGCACAATCTGTGGTGACCATATTGAATAATGGTGTCCATACAGGTAGTCCCCGACTTACGAACGAGTTCCGGACCTACGGGCCGTTCTTAACCCGATTTTGACGTAAGTCGGAACTCATTGCACGTGTCGTTCGTAAGTCCGGATTTTTGCCGTAAGTCGGGAAATTTATGCTAACGCGGCACCGCACACCCGTTAATCGGCGTGAGACTGAACAAGCGTACATACTGGTCCATAAATATACGCAGAACTTTATTAACAAACGGTTAGCTAACACAGTGTACCCAACACATTCATCTAAAAACACCTGTACAGTATTTACTGTACCTGTACAACAGTACGTTCGTATGCGCGTTCGTCAGTCCGGATTGCCTTAAGTCAAGGGCGTCGTAAGTCGAGGACTCCCTGTATAAGAAAAAAAACTGCAAATTTTAATTGGTGCCAAACTATATTGTGTAGGATATCAAAATGGAGCTCAGACTGAGAGGGTTCTAAAACAGCACCTTATGCCCCGATTTAAAACGTTTCCTGGATTATTTCTCCTATCCTTTAATTCAAAGCAAGATCACCCAGGTTGTAGTCTGTCAGGAATTTGAAGAGAGGCATTTGATGGTCCTCACACTCCTTTGCACGCACCTTCCCGTCGATGTATCCCATAGTGGCATTTGGTGCGTGGTGGTGCTGGCTATAAACCATGGCGATAACTCTTTCACTAAACATGTTATCAATAAGGGCTGACTTGGTCTGCTCCAACATTGCAGTGGAGGGATTTGACAAGACTCCTGTGTTGAGTGTTTAGCAGTGGGTGTATTTGTATATGCTGACTGTCCCTTTAAGAGATACAGCCCAAGCTATATGTCATGTGACTTCAACCAGGAAGTTAGGTTGAGAGTCAGAATTGAAGTGTTGTCCATGTGTTCAGTCAAGCAAGCCAGTGCCATCTGCACTTTCATTCAGAGCGAAGATGCATATCTTCGCTCTGAATGTAGCATCGTGGGTTATGTTTGTAGTGGCTAGGGAATCAGACTTGGGATCCGAAGGACCCAGGTTCGAACCCCGGCCACGGCACACCTTGGGGTGTCTATGAGTGCACATCTATTTTCCCCAGCTCCCCGGGCGCTGACTACGGCTGCTCACTGCACCACCTGGTGGTGGTTGGGTTAAATGCAGAGGCCAATTTCGTCTGTCAAGTATGGGAAACATACACAGATGACAAAAATGTGATATTTATTTATTTATTTATTTAATATATTATTGCAGATAATTATTTTCACAGAATTTCTGGTTTAAGTTTTGCTTCAAGTATTTTTGAATGTTTATTGCAAGGTCACAATACTACTGTTAATTTGTTATCAAACTAAGCTACTGCAATAAATAAGTCAGTAATGCTCATATATACTGTATATTGAAAATCATTATATATTATCAGCTTTAAGTCAAGATTGTGTAAAACAGTAAAAGTTAAGAACAAGAAGCTAATTCATATGGAACATCATTTCATTTATTTGCATTAATTTTTCATTTCACCTTCATTTATCCAGGTAGTCTCATTGAGCCACAAGAACTCATTTTCAAGAGAGACCTGTTAGGGAGCAGATGGTGGGGGTTAGGGGCCTTGCTCAGGAGCCCAGAGTGGGGCGAATGAGGGTGGAGGCAGGTGTGGGTGTTTCACCTTTTTCCACCTACATTAACCACATATGTACATGTTAAAAAGGCTGAATAAGTGATATATCTTTTTGTGTGTTTTAGTTTCACACTTCTTTGATGTCAATAAACCTGTGGACAAGAAAACAACTTTCCTCAGTCGTGATATTGGGGAAGAGTTTATCTGACTGTCTAGTTGCATTTGCCTCATGTGACGAGGGCAGTACAACTCCTGAGAGGTATGGTTGTAGCTGCCGGGTTAGCACTCTGACCGTTGCCTTGAAGAGGACGTGAAGAGTCTCTTTCAGCTCACTCTGGGATTCATCATCCACTTTTTGTAGACAGCTGAGGACATCATTCTCCTTCAATGGAGTCTCAAAAACATCCTTTTTGGCTTTGAGGACATTAAGCGGTTCTTCTTCAAATTTGGTCAGGTTTTCAACAGCACACTTCAAGAAGGGAACAACCTCAAGGTTCGTTTTGCTAGCCTTGTTACCATAGAGAAGAGACATCCATGGCCCAGTTACAATCTTCCCCAACAGACCCAGGCTCTGCAGGTGAACAACAATTGAAGCGTTGGTGAGGTCCTTGATGATTGATGTGCGTAATCCACTGGTACAGTTGCAAAAATGCTGCAAATCTAAAATTCTGTTCTGTAAGTGAATATTCCTGCTAAATGGAACATAACATGAAGTCTGTTCCCCACGTATCAATCAGTTTGAGATTAATGCCAACTTTTTGAGGAATGATTTGAAGCCCTTGGGGTCACCTTTTCCTTGTTTAAATCTCAGTGTTTCCCCTAGCATTATACAAGCAGGGTGCCCCACCCCGTCAACAGAGCACCCCGCCTACCAAACCGAACCCCCCACCCCCGGCACTGACATAGCACTAAGCTAGCAGCAATAAATACAGGCTCTCTAGCTAAAAAGCTAAAGGTGCCTCTTCCCTCATGCTGAACACCCCCCGCCCCTGCTCAAAAACTGTTGGTACAAGCTTCGCTCAGACATGTCTCTGTCCCTCCCCATCAACAAAAACTATGGATGAGATGAGCACCCCGCCATGGCAAGTTAACTGGTGGAAAACTGAATCTCATTTTTGACAGAGCATATATCAAATTATCTGCACAGCAGCCACGACCGAGAAGCTGTCCCACAATCTGTTTTTGTTTCTCCAGCTGTTTAAGAGAAGTCCTACTCTCATTGGCTATACCATCAAGGGGATGGATATTACAATTCAGCTGCAACAGTTCAATGTTTAAATCTTCTTCTAGTTTTTCTCTGACACATTTGTTTACAGCCACTCGATCCGAAATTGTGTTTTTGAGTTTTGAGATGAAAATATTGCTCACTTCCAAAGAACTGGTAGCTGTTAGACTTGCATATGTTTCACTGATGTCATTGAGCGCTTCCTTTATATGAGTCGCAAAGTCAGCTGTAGTCCCTCCTGCTAATGCATTCACCTGTAACTGAAGTCTCCGTGGGCAGAAAGGGGGATCACCCAGAAACATGAGATGAACCTCATTGATGTACTCAGCTGACAAAGATGTTGCATCCCAACCAAGAGTAAGCTCAACACATTTCTCATTCACTACCGCTTCTGCAACCTGCACTTCACTTAACACACCAAGTTCATATGCAAATTGGACAACCGTTGAAACATCAGCCTTTCCTTCAACCTTATAGCCAGTGATATTGTCAACAACATCTGCTATAAGATTACTTGTCTCCTCCACTGGCACCTGGTGGAGGATGCATGAGTATGCTGCAAGTCTGTAGGATGAGGAATATGTTTTAGAATCCTTCTTCACTGACAAAGTGTCACAGTCAGTTGAAGATTCACAGTCCAATAACAACCCCTGCAGTTTGTCATTATCCAGTTCCAGTTCTTTGATTTTTTTTTCTTGCACAGTTCAGTTCTTTTCTGACTTCTCCCAACAGTCTCCTAAATTTACACTTATGTTTATGTTTCTTCTTCTGCACTTTTGGACAGACCAGTTCCATAGACCTCTTCCATTTTCTAATTTCAGCATCATTTTGCATCACAATCCTCTTTAACTCCTGTCTTTCTTTGCACAATTTTGAGTCTATTTTCGTTTATAAGCTTGCTCAGCACTTGACAAGAGCAAATTGTCAAAATTGTGTTTAAGTTTTTGTTTGCTAGACACTAATTTTATAAGTGATGTCCGCTTGTTAACACATTTTTTGCAGTCTGCCTTCAGTCGCTTAGGGGAGGGTGCTGACACAGTCGGAGTTGAGACAGAGCTCATGAGAGCAAAGGGAGGACAGCTGGCTGGTCGTTTAACTGGTGTAGCTTGAGGAAATGAGGAACCTGAATGCTGGGAGCATGGCAAGCCAGGGCTGGACACTACTTCAGAAGAAATACTCTCAGTAACATTAACTTTCCTGACTGGAATACTGAATGTTTCTCTTAAAAGACGCACAATAAGGTGGCCATCCCTTGGTATATTTTTTACTTTCTGTACAGTGTCTATTACTGCTTTCACAGCTGTGTTCACTGTTGTAAAATTGATTGTTTGTTCAGAAATCAGTCCATTTTCTTTGGCTAGCTGAAGTAAACGAGAAGCTGTCTCTCTGAGAACTGTTGGGTGATTTAATGAATGTAAATATAACAGCAGCCCTTTACGAAGGGGAGTAGCACTCTGCTTGATGTTGGCCATATCATCCTTGAAACTTTCAATGTATGAATGCAGATCACGGCTGTCTTCAGATCTATGGATGACTTGAAAGGCAAAGCTGCAAATAAAAGTTCATTGTAAATGTAGTGTTAGTGATTTCATGTTTTGTTACAAGAATAACTGACTACAAAACAGCCTACAGGAGCAATTGACTAGACAGCCATAGTACAGGCCACATGCCAGAATATATGAATGAATGGGAGACTATGAATCCCATGAAAAATAAGTGTACCGGTAATTGTATTCTATTTAATAGAATAATATATTATTATTAATATATCCTATGTTATTGTTATAATATAAATAAATATATACATAAATGTTATAGCAGATGGACACTTGTCCTGAGCCTAGTTCTGCTAGAGTTTTCTTCCTCATGAGGGAGTTTTTTCTTTCCACTGTCGCCTTCATGCTTGCTCAAGATGAGAGTTATGTGATGGAGTTAAATTCAAAACAGTCTGCTCCTCACATAAATGTTGTCAAATTATTTTGTATATATGAATGTTTCTGTTCAGTGCCCTGAGACAACTTCTGTTGTGACTTGGAGCTATATAAATAAACTGAATTGAAAATTTAATTATAAGTAAAATACTCAAGTTATGTTATAATTATATTAATATAAATAATCAGAAATAATAAATTAAACTTTTTAATTCATAATTATTTAATATAATTATTATATAAACTTTCAATGTTAGAGCTTGCCTTCAGCAGGTACAGCACCAATTTTATTCCTCTCTCCCTCCATCATCTGGTGTATTTGTGTGCTGAACTGTAATGACTTGAAAAAAAAATTAGTTAAAGCAAGACAATCATTAAAAACTTGCTATATGCTTTTTTTTCTAAATAAACAAACACACAACCAACCAATCAGGTAAGAGATGGTTTCACTTCATGTGTGGCAGCTCATCTCAACCTATCAGAAAGCAGCATACTGAGAGAAACGTCAGAGAGCCCACCCAAAGTTAGTTTGAGAGTACACTCGTTAAAATGAATAAATCCTTCATAATTAAACAATATTAAAATGAGAACTCCCCCAAAATAACATTCTAAGACATAAATAAACCAGTCTAAGTAATTTAATGACAGTAAAACTTGCACGTTTGTTTAGATAGGAATTGTTCTCCGGACGTGGAGGGATGTTTTTTTTTTTTTTTCCGGAGGTGGAGGGAGCTGCTGACAACCCGTTTCAGATCGACGTCACTCACAACTGGCGGAGATCCAAAATGGGGGTGCGGAAGCTCAGATCGGCATAAAACTTTGCCAAAATGATATTTAATAAATAAACTACAGCTATAAAACGTTTTTACTCACCTATGAAGTTACGCTGGTAGTGAATTTTGCATGTGAAACCCAAGGTGAACTTTGAAAATCGAGCACGTTTTGAATTTTGAGCAGATTTTTTCAGACACAATTCAGATCGTTTTGACAGGTCTCCAAAATCAAAATGTAAACCTTTCCATTCGATTTCATACAGAGTTAGACACCCTGATGTGCATTTTGCAAATGCTAGGAATTGCGGGTTTTAAAAACTGTGACGTCATCAAGCTAGGCTGCGGTCAGCAGCGTTTAGAGTGGATGTCCAAGTGCCTACAGCTGCTTTGGATAAACAGTGTTAGGAACTTTAATTTTTGTTTAATGACGTTAGTAACAACTCAAAATTCACAAAAGAGAAAGAAAATGTTGCTAAATCTGTTTCACGTTGGTTGCAGCAGCTTTTATTTGATCCATAATTGATTGTTTTTTAATTTATTGCTGCTAAAAGGCAAAGGGGCGAAGGTGGATGACATTATTTTTGCCCATATGTGTGTGGGTGGGGGGTAGGGTGGTGCATATTTGTGCCTGTTTGTAGCAAAATATCACATAAACCACTCAAATCAGCATCATGCTGATGCTGATCTGTTTTCTTGTTGCTGTGTTCATCTGTGACCATCTGCTCATACAGACTCATGTTCGTGCTGCTGTTTATAATGATGTTTTTCCACTATATTAGGGCTTAGTGTATTACTAGTTGATGTTTTTCTTAGTTAATTCTAGATGTTATTACTGTTTTTCTCTTGCATTTGTTGTTGGATGTAACTGGGACCCCATGTACATAATCTCGTTTTCATCACATGTACCACATGCGGTGCAAATGACAATAAAGACTCTCTGACTCTGACTCTGACTCTGAAATATAGTAAAACTTCCATTGGATGTGCATAAACAATTAAATAACTTTTGGAGTCAACCCAATTCAAGATGGCCACCAAAGCTAGCTGATTTTAGAAAATACAAAATAGTTATAACTCAAATAACAGATAAGTAAAAATTTAATCTGGTAGTAGCTGAAAGTCAATCACAACATACAGTCTGTGCAATATTATATGACGTTGCACATGAAGTTATTTTTCAAGTTTTTCAAGGTTTCTCTAAACTCCACAATTAAGCCTGCAGTCTGAGAACGAAGTGCTCTGTTAGGAAAATAATGAGACAATAAGATCTGTAATATAAGATGGAGCTAGGTTGTTGAGGGCTTTGTAGGTTAGAAGTAAGATTTGCATTCTATTTTGAATTTGAGTAGTATTCTGAAGATGATCCCAGCATAAAAGCTTTACATGGAAGGTGGCAGGTGAGATGCTTTCTTTCAAGGTCTTGCTTTAACTCATGGACATATAGCATAGGATTGCTGTTTAAATAGGTTGTTGATGTGATTTGCATTTTTTTTTCCACAAGTCCAAGTGTTCCTGCAGACAACATGTAGCTATAACTAACATGAACTCTACATATAATACAAAATGCACAGTAAAAAATTTACAAAACTTAATGTCTTAGTGATCATGAGCCAAAATCACCAAATTATCTTGATTTATTTCCTGTACACCTAAGAAAACGTGTCTGTCATTCCTGTGTGAGGACTTTATTGTGGATTTTTTATGGGTTTGAAGACTTAAAAATGCAGTATGACAACTCTGATTTATAACCATTACTTAAAAACACAGCAGATGTCTGCTTTTGTGTGACAGATGATTCAGTCGAGCCTTTAAATCTTTAGCAGATAGGTGTGCAAAAGGCCAGTCTATGAGCTCTGACTGCTGGACCTATATTAACCAAACATCAATGCCTCTGTAAATCACAAAATGACATTCCACCTCTTTTGAATAAATCTTTAGCATATGGAGAGAAGGTGTGTGCCTTTAAAACACACGTGCAAACCGGCAAATGAGTTCGATGTGCCATGGAGAGAATGACAACCTAATGCTGAGCATCAACCTGTAAGACAAGTTGGAATAATTCTTTGAAGACAGATATTAAATGGTTTTTGAAGCTTTTCCTCACTTTCCCTTTCTCTCCTTTCCATCCTC
>JBBPBX010052497.1:0-24187 GCA_038048925.1 Garcialebias charrua
AAGGTTTAAATATATTTAATTAAACCAAATTCTGAGCTTCATTCTAACTGAATCAATCAATGAATATACTGAGCTTCTTGTGCCCTCTGGTGCTAAAAACAATTGTTGCTGGCTCGCTTCAGTTTGATGCATCCACACTTGAGAAAATACAACAAAAAAATAATAAGGACTGCGTCTCTCTTATTTTTGACATAAATTAACGTAAAATTGAAAAAATATGATTTCAATCAAATTAAAATAAAGTTTTAATAACCGTTTTGAAAATTCCTGAAACGTTTAAACTTTTGGAGGTTTTTAACACCAACCAATTCAGGCTGTATTTAATGTTTGAGTCGACAAACTTCTAAAGATTCTGACCGTATTTCACTACGAGCACAAGCTGCCCACAGCCAAATACTGGAGCTCCAATTTAAATACTGAATGCTTAACTGTATTTAAATACAGGAAACTGGGGGTTACTCAAAATGACGACGACATCGCTCTTTTAAAGATTTTATTTTGCAAAGTTCCGTAATGACTATTTTCACTTCTTTTCCACGCTCTGCTCGGCTGCTTCTTTGGCTCTCTTGGCACGAATGCCAAAAAGACGAGCGTTGGATCGGGCCATACGCAGGCTGGCAAAGGCCTTGAAGTTCTTCTCGTCATCAGTGATAACCCGGGCCTTCTCCTTCTTGTGTACCTGGGAAGGACAACGTACAGCACTCGCATCAGTTTGCACACAACGCACAAGTAGCATGCCATATCTTTTGTTACAGTACTCTTCAATTTGCAGTGATTAAATGATTTAATACAAATTGTTGCATCCCACTTAAGTTTGTCAGCTTAATTTAAAGAGCAGCCATCAGAAAAAGGGTTCAAATTTTCATCAAAGTATTACAGAGATTCCGGAGATTGTCATCATTTGACTGCTTCAGTGCAAAGAAAACCTCTTGCACAGCAAAAAAAAACTACAATAAGATTTTTTTCTGCTGGGAATTTCAAGTGTGAGCCTTTAAGATATAAGAACTTACAGTTTTGATGGGCATGACTGGACCAATGAGCTGCGTGGCCATCTTCAGCTCTTCCTCCTGAAACAATAAGGCGTCATTAATTTCTCAAACAGTTGAAGTTGCCACTTGTTGACCGTCAGTCTATACAACATAGAAAACGGATGGCTTTTCTTAAAACAATCTTGTAAAAAAAATAATAATAAAGATGCAGTTAAAGAATCTAACCAAGCTAGATAACCAAAGAGCGCTTGAAGTGGCAATTATCAACAGCCCAAAATTATGCGTAACAAACAAAAATTAGCCAAAATATAAAGTACCACAATAATTTTCTAGTAAAATGTATTACATAAACCTGAATGAATTACAATGTAAACTTTTACACTACTTCAATGTAAAAATATTTTAAAAGAAAAAAACACTTACAGAGCTGTCTCCCTTCTTGGGTGCAGAGGCCTTTCTGGGGAACAGGATGAGCTTGGAGCGGTACTCCTTCAGGCGCTGCACGTTGGCCTGAAGAGACTCTGTGGATCTGTTGCGGCGACGATGGTCAACTGCAATGCCAATAGTGCGGGCCGTCTTTTTGTGGATTCCAGCCGCCTGCAGGACAGAGCACAGCCCATTCGGGGCTCAACATTTTATTATTTGTAGAGCGGGGTGACATGTTTTAAACATTTACAGAGATTTCACAAATAAAAATACAAAGTAATTCTTTAACTTCTGCTTACGACTGCAAATCATGATTGATACACTGCCGCAGGTACCAATAGGTCATTTCATTAATTATACTGGCCAGAGCAACAATTAAAACAACATTTATATAAATACTGGCAGCCAGATAACCAAGACAAACCTTGGCTGGCTGAAGTGTTGGGATACCAGTGGTTATCAATGATTAGGCCTGTCGCAATAAATTTTGGCCGTATCCCTTTCCTTTTTTTTCGGTTCTCAAAATGGCGGACGCTCAGCGTGGTGGTTTGAGCTCTTTAGCAAAGCATGTTTCACACAAAGCTTTAAATAAATAAAAAATAAAACAAACAAGTTCTCAGCTTCTTTTCAGACAAAAACAACTTTTTAGACAAAAACACAGGTTTCAACCATGAATTTTGGAGCTTCAACAAGACGGAGATTTTTCCCTCCTGAGGTCGGTCTTTTAGCTTAGCTTGTAACTTAGCTTCTCAGCTTTAAACGATCCTTGAAACATATTTTAAAGAAAAGAGAAAAAAAGAGCTAGGAAAGGGTCAGTGAAGAGCATCGAAGTTGAGACTTTTGTCATCCAGTGTCTTCAATAGAGACGCGAAAAAACGATAAAGCCGATAAATGAATAATTTTCATTTATTATGTGATTGATTTATTGTTTAAAGGGATTGTGACATGATTTTGTAAATTTGAATATTTGTCAGAACATATATATCTTATATCATTGAGCTCTGGTCGTTTTTGCATAATAAATTATAAATATATTAAAATTTCATTCCAAGTTATGATAGTCATTTCTCTGGGACACGCCCCTAAAATTCCGTGCATTCCGCAAAACCGTCATTTGACGTACACGTGGGGAGCCGCTGCTCAACGCGCATGTAATTAATAATGGCGGAGCATGTCGACTCAGACGAGTGCAGCATTTCTAGTATTGATCTAAGCAATTTGTCTTCAGTTTTGGAAGGTCAATATAAGTAGTAGAAGTTTTAATCTTGCTCAAATCATTTTATTGTATACTCTATTAATGGAAAACTTATTAACTTTTACGATTCAGCTTTAAAAAAAACGTGCAGGGAGCCTCGTGGCTTTGAGCACGTCCGATTGCGTTTGAGATCTATCATTTTAAGACAGTAAATCATCCAAAACCCTCATTAATAGACTCTCCCCTAATAAAAACAAACAACAGATCGTACCTGATTGCGCCGACATAATTTAAAAATACCTAAATAGCACCCCGTGTTGACTCGGTAGCTATGCTAATGTCTGTTAGCAAGCAGATGTCGGCAGATAGACCTCACGTCTGACATATATCATTTTTAAACAGTAAATCATCCAAAACCCTCATTAAATGACTCTCCTCTATTAAAAACAAACAACAGATCGTACCTGATTGCGCCGACATAATTTAAAAATACCTAAATAGCACCCCGTGTTGACTCGGTAGCTATGCTAATGTCTGTTAGCAAGCAGATGTCGGCTGATAGACCTCACGTCTGACATATATCATTTTTAAACAGTAAATCATCCAAAACCCTCATTAAATGACTCTCCTCTATTAAAAACAAACAACAGATCGTACCTGATTGCGCCGACATAATTTAAAAATACCTAAATAGCACCCCGTGTTGACTCGGTAGCTATGCTAATGTCTGTTAGCAAGCAGATGTCGGCTGATAGACCTCACGTCTGACATATATCATTTTTAAACAGTAAATCATCCAAAACCCTCATTAAATGACTCTCCTCTATTAAAAACAAACAACAGATCGTACCTGATTGCGCCGACATAATTTAAAAATACCTAAATAGCACCCCGTGTTGACTCGGTAGCTATGCTAATGTCTGTTAGCAAGCAGATGTCGGCTGATAGACCTCACGTCTGACATATATCATTTTTAAACAGTAAATCATCCAAAACCCTCATTAAATGACTCTCCTCTATTAAAAACAAACAACAGATCGTACCTGATTGCGCCGACATAATTTAAAAATACCTAAATAGCACCCCGTGTTGACTCGGTAGCTATGCTAATGTCTGTTAGCAAGCAGATGTCGGCTGATAGACCTCACGTCTGACATATATCATTTTTAAACAGTAAATCATCCAAAACCCTCATTAAATGACTCTCCTCTATTAAAAACAAACAACAGATCGTACCTGATTGCGCCGACATAATTTAAAAATACCTAAATAGCACCCCGTGTTGACTCGGTAGCTATGCTAATGTCTGTTAGCAAGCAGATGTCGGCTGATAGACCTCACGTCTGACATATATCATTTTTAAACAGTAAATCATCCAAAACCCTCATTAAATGACTCTCCTCTATTAAAAACAAACAACAGATCGTACCTGATTGCGCCGACATAATTTAAAAATACCTAAATAGCACCCCGTGTTGACTCGGTAGCTATGCTAATGTCTGTTAGCAAGCAGATGTCGGCTGATAGACCTCACGTCTGACATATATCATTTTTAAACAGTAAATCATCCAAAACCCTCATTAAATGACTCTCCTCTATTAAAAACAAACAACAGATCGTACCTGATTGCGCCGACATAATTTAAAAATACCTAAATAGCACCCCGTGTTGACTCGGTAGCTATGCTAATGTCTGTTAGCAAGCAATGTCGGCAGATAGTCCAGGTCACGTCTGACATATATCTTTTTTAAACAGTAAATCATCCAAAACTCTCATTAATAGACTCTCCCCAAATAAAAACAAACAACAGCTCGTACCTGATAGGCAGTAAGATGGTCGCTGCAGACATAGGACTCTCAGTAGGAACCCATCGGTCACAAGATCTCTGTACTTCCATTCTAGGCAAAGTTTCTCATCTTTTGGGAATTTGTGAAGGCTCACTTGTTCACTGCTGATATTAGAACACCCAAATGCGCGACAACGTGACAGCATTTTTCAAGTTACACCAAAAAAAAAAAGAGTCGATCTTTCACCAAACAAAGGGGCAAGCCAGGCTCCGCCTTATGCCCAGTGCCCACGTGTACGTCACATGAAGATTTGCATAAATTCACGGGGCGTGTCCCAGATAATTCATGGTAAAAAATTACCATAAATTGGAATGAAATTTTAATATATTTATAATTTATTATGCAAAAACGACCAGAGCTCAATGATATAAGATATATATGTTCTGACAAATATTCAAATTTACAAAATCATGTCACAATCCCTTTAACGCGACAGGCCTATCAATGATTACATTTCTAGTAATGTCCATCCATTCAAATTTGATGCCAAAGCAAGCCTTTAGTGACAAACAAAGTCCTGTTCAAGCCAATGTCTCATGAATAAAAAAACGAAGCAGTCCACAGAGTCTGGGGTGAAACCAATTACAGTAGCTGTTTAGGTTTTTTCCCCACAGTATCAAAAGAGAAACACACTACTGTAGTAGCACAGAGTCTGAGAAGCACCACATGTTCCTTTTCAGCTATTTATTTTTCGAACGGGGTGGGTTGCATGATTCATCAAGTAAAGACAGATTTTTTTTCCTCGATATTTCTTTTTACCATCCACAGAAACTGTCAATAGAACTTATGGTGTGGAGATAAAACAAGCCGTAGTTTAAGTATCTGTCATTCCAGCATACAAACAGCTTTAAACCACACAACTAGACCAACAACTACCAAACCTTTGAGTTTCTCCTCTTTTATCCAGTACAATAAAAAGGCCATAAAAACAGCACCATCTTAATTTGAGTCATTCCAGTTAAAAACAGCTTTGTTAGTTTAGTACATTGAAGAAAAAGTCGCTCAATTCTAAAAAGCTTGAAATTCTAAAAAGCTTGAAAGACAATATTTATGAGCACGTTTATCATCAAAATAAGTTTTAGTTCTAGAAATAATTTTAAGACGTCTTTAAGGACATTACCAACATTTTTCAGCCACACTTTGGTTCATTGTTTAATCCATTGCAGCTTCTAGATTGTTGTGGCTTAGGTTCTGGTTCCACTCCTATTTAAAACTAATTTTGTACCGATTGAGTTTCTCTATCCAGGTAACAATCCATTTAAGTCAGGGGTGTCAAAGTCAAATACACCGAGGGCCAAAAAAACAAATTTGCTACAAGCCAAGGGCCGGACTGGTCCAATGTTTATTATAAGGGGGCGAAATAAGAACTTTTTTCTTCTTTCTGCACTCTTTTCATTCAGTGTTTTATTTTTGATTAATTTTGATTAATTTTGTCTCTTTTTAAATGAATGAATAAATTAATTAAATAAAATATTAAATAGCTTTACATCTGCTAAGTTCTTGGCATAAATCCACACAAACATGTTCCTGTTTTTAGTATTTTACATTGTTTTTTAATGTAGCCGTTCATGTTTTTTTATAGTTTTCTTGTGATTTTTAATTAATATGCTTTTTTATGATTGTTTACTGTTGGCTGCAAGTATCAAGCTGTGAAATCCTTCATTTTCTACAGCTGACAGCTGTTAGTCATTAATTATGATGAAGTTTAGCAACTTCTCGGATAACAGTTGAGCTCCGTGGCTCCCGCGATGTGTTTATCTTGTTCAATTTGAAGCAGGTGCTCTGATTTCGGTCAGCCGCTCTCAGCCTGTCCCTCCTACGAGACGGGCAGACAGCGGGTCGGACTGGACGCAGCGGTTGGTCTCCCTGTTTCAGTTCAGCGAGAGTGGCGTCCCGCTGAAGCCCCAGAGCTCGAATGTCCAACGTAAAACTAACTTTACCGCGGTTTAATGTGGCGCTATGGCTCTGCAGACATTGCATGTTGCTGTCTTGTGTGAAATACTTCCACACAGCGGACATGTTACGATTAAAAGTTGGCTAGCTGTTAGCTAAAGTGCTACTCACTCAGTCCTCACGTTGTAACTGGCTGCAAACTATGAAATGGATTTCCTGAATGTCACGTGAGGCGGGTCTTATTACTCTGGGTTCATGAGCCACGACAACGGATCGGATCCATCCCTACTACCGTTGCATTGTGGGGAATGTAGAGTTGGTTCGTGCAAAACACCAGCAGGCGGCTGTGGCCTGCGGGCCGGTTCTAATAGTAATTAAATATCATCCAGGCGGCCATAGATAATTAATTTGCAGGCCGGATCTGGCCCGCGGGCCTTGACTTTGACATATGTGCTTAAAGGAAATGAGGTCAATTTATCCTCCAGTAGTCTAAGCCTATGGCAGCATAACAAGCCAAGACTAATCCATAAAACTGACAAGCTTTTCAGTTTCCATAATCACAATAATTTTGACAAGACACACACATCAATGGCCGAGTTGCATCCCTAAATAATGACAGATCCTTTACCCTCTTTCACTGATGCTATTAACAATCTTTTGGTCCGGACCATCTCCAGATAAGGCTTTGAACCAAAAGTATCTAACCAAGATTCATTTCATGCAAGTTGTTGGCTTCACCCTTTCAGTTCAGTTCAAGCAATATGAGATACTCTAAGCTAAAAAAAGAGGAAGTTTTTCTTAACAGCAAATGGTTTAAGACCATTTTTGACAAGATTCTGGCAACAAGTAGATCCAATGAAGGGTCTGATAAACCTCACAGGTTCTGTTTAACAAATTTTACTCCTTTTGAGGATATGACTTCCAGACACACTAGCTGGAAAGTTTTAGGCCCTTCACTTTTCTAGTTTCTACAAATTTTAAGACATGAGCAGATTTTTAGAAGCCACGTTGTTGGTGCAAATATTGGGTAAGCTGGTTGATTTAACAGTAAATGTTACTATTGATAGGAGTTATTGTTCTGTTATGAAATGCCTATAGTTACAATTAAAAAGTGCTTGCAACATTTCTTGAGTTGAGTACATTGCGTTCTTTCCTTGAATAACTTAAAGATTAGTGGCATTAAACACAGAATTTGTTTCTGAATGTGATCAAGTAAATAATTGGACGGCAGCTTTTTATATTTTTGACCCCGTAAGGAAACACTAAATTTAGTTGTTCTTGCTATGATAAGAAATTCTGATTCTGATTTAAGAAAGTCTGACTCCTGAGATGTGCTGAAATAAAAGGTATTAACATGTTTTTTCACTGTACAGTAACACAAAAGGAAAATTAAAAGATTACCTTCAATTCTTCCAAGGTAAAGCCACGTCCTGCACGAACCTTGGTATGGTATCTGACTGTGGGACACCTGATTTGTGGTCTCAGAGGCCCAGACACAGGACGAGGAGCAATACGACGGGCCTTGGCTTGCCGAGCCTTTCGCCTTGGGGTAAAAAATAATTCAATGTTTAAAAAGGCATTCGTAATGTTACATTTAAACAAGACAGTTGTGAATTAAAACTTAACCAACAGCATTACCAAAATTGCATTTAAAACAGTTGTGCAAAAAAAGGAAAATAATGCTGGTGTTGGCTGAAACAAAAACTAATAAGTCATCAAATTATTATTACGCCAAGCAATTTTAATTTATTATAATTTTTCTGCCTTTTGATTTATTCCTTAAAGTTGCAGTATGTAGCTTTTTTTATAAACATATTTCTTCTCTCAGTCACTATTTTTTGTCAGAGTGATGTTAAACAGGTAATCTTTGAGAAATACTATATTCCTCTGGCGTCTCCCGGTGGTTAAAATAGCATTTATAAAAACCAGAGCGGGCCGTTTTTGACCAGCCAATAAAAACAGAGTTATTTTCATGAACGAGCTTCCCCCGCCCTCCCCCCGCCTCTCCCAGCGGCAGCGCGCAGGCGCAGCAGCCGGGCACGCTCCCGTCTCAAACAGTAGCTGTTTCAAGATGGCGGAGGTGGCGAGAGCCTCGAGTGCTCAGAGGATTGCAAAGCGATGCAGAGTTAGCAACTTTCCTGCTTGAAAAGTAAGTGTCTTTGCTTGACTCATGTGATAGCGCAAATGCCATGATATTATCTACAACAGGCTAAAATCGTTTTCCGGCCTACAGCTGACGTGATGCTAATGGCAGCAGCTAACTCATTCAACCTCAGTATTGTTTTGATACGTACATTTAGTTATCCTAACTTATTGTATTGTGGATCAGCATGCAGATATGTTGAAAGTACTGTAACTGCGCTGTCTGTGTAAGAGAGGCATGATCTCAACAACTAGCAATTAGCATATTGTCTGCAGATCATTTGGTGTTCATAATCTAAAAGTCTGTTAGTTGTACTACACAATATATGTTGTTGATGCATACATCTCAACCTCTTTGGACGTTTACCTGTATAAAGGGCCTCAAAAATTATTAAATTTTGGAATCAAATCTGTAAAACTTGCGGTGGGGTGGACGAGTTTGCTGCGGACATGAGCATGCAGTGAAGCAGGATGAAAGGAGAGCATAAAAAGTTCAAATTTTACTTCTAGCAGCAGAACAGGATGGAAGATGGCTGTTTGATGCTATTTTTTAAATCATCCTACATGCTTTGATATGTTAGATAAATTTGTCATTGTGTGATAAATGTGTTGAAAAGAATATCTGATTATTGTTTGAACTACATTATATGTTTTTATGCAGAGATGATGACTTTGGGGAAGGTCTCAGAAGTGAATTTGGGGAGACTCCCATTCAGGTTTTGGAAACAAGGTAAGTAAGGGGAAACTGTATTTATGTCAAGATTATTTTATGGTTTGCACTGCAACTAATATAACTGTGATCATAATATTATTACACAATTTTAAAATGTAGATGGTAAGGTTGTATGTCTAATATTGTTTATGAAATGTATTTCCACCAGATATTACGGTAGGCAGAAACAAAAACCAAAGTTTAATAGTTGTTTTTATATAATCCATCCATCCATCCATTTTCTTCCTCTTATCCGGGGTCGGGTCGCGGGGGTAGCAGCCTAAGTAGGGAGGCCCAGTCTTCCCTCTCCCCAGCCACTTGGAGCAGCTCCTCTGGGGGAATCCCAAGGCGTTCCCTGGCCAGCCGAGAAACATAGTCCCTCCAGCGCGTCCTGGGTCTTCCTCTGGGTCTCCTCCCGGTGGGACATGCCCGGAACACCTCACCAGGGAGGCGTCCAGGAGGCATCCTAACCAGATGCCCGAGCCACCTCAACTGGCTCCTCTCGATGTGGAGAAGCAGCGGCTCTACTCCGAGTCCCTCCCGGATGACTGAGCTTCTCACCCTATCTCTAAGGGAGAGTCCAGACACCCTGCGGAGAAAACTCATTTCAGCCGCTTGTATCCCAGATCTTGTTCTTTCGGTCATAACCCAAAGCTCATGACCATAGATGAGGGTGGGAACGTAGATCGATCGGTAAATTGAGAGCTTTGCCTTTTGACTCAGCTCTCTCTTCACCACGACAGACCGGTACAGCGCCCGCTTCACTGCGGACGCTGCACCTATCCGCCTATCAATCTCACGCTCCAGTTTTTATATAATGTATTTCTTTATTGTTATGGCTTTTCTGTGCTGCAATTTTAGTGGACATAAAATTAGAATAATACAGATGCACAATATTGACAATAAATATCTTTGAAGCTTATTTTTTTTATTATTTTATTTTTCTAACCACGTCACAGAAAATGTACAACTTTATAAATTTAAGAATTTTTAAAAAGATGACTTAATTAAAATTCTGTGTTCATGTATAACATACACAGACCAAAAACATGCATGTTAGACTGATTGGTAACTCTAAATTGACCCTAGGTGTGAGTGAGACAGGTCTCTCTTGTAAATGAGTCCCCGTGGCTCAACGAGGCTAGCCTGTATAAATAAAGGTTGAATGAATGAATGTTCTTCTTCCTCAGGTTGTCAGCGCTGTCCTGTTGATGATGATGGTGGTGGTGGTCCCACAGACAGCAGCAAAGCCACACAGGAAGTCCTTTGAAGGATTAGCAGAAGAAACGGTCCCTCTGCGTTTGGACCCAAACAATTTAGTTCCCAGCCTAAAAGTCAGTTCTTTGGCCAGCGACTCCATCTCACCGTGGACCTACAAGTGAGGCTTCAGCTCCTCAGTGTGTTGTCCTTCATGAAGCTCAGAGTCCTGTTAACAGTTTTTTGTCTCCTCTCTGTCCTCAGCATCTCCAGGGATGACAACATGTACCCTCATGCGCTGTCGCAGGCTCACTGTTTGCTCAAAACCTGCCTGGACCACCAAGGACTGGAGGACGGGGGCCTGGAGTCCCGTCCCATTCTGCATCAGGTGCTGGTTCTGAGGCGAGTCAAGACGCCAGGGCCAGGCACAGCTACCACTACCGCCTGGAGTCCAAACTCATCTCAGTGGGTTGCACCTGCGTGAGACCGAAGGTGATCAACCAGCACTGAGGACTGACCCATGGAGACCAGATGAAGACCATCTCCACGCGGGGTGTCCTCCAAAGATCTGTGGCAGGGTGTGGCCTTGGGGCAATTTCAATCCCAAAAATCCTCAATTAAAAGAAAAGAACTTTTAAACGAGTTGATGAAGTTTATCAATGAACCTTAATTTTTTTATTTATATATACTGTATATATATATATATATACAGTAGTCATTCATTCATTCAACCTTTATTTAGTCAGGTAAATCTCATTGAGCCTCGAGGGCTCATTTACAAAAGTGACCTGCTACTAACTAAAGAATGATGAACAGCAATGGTAGAATATGTTCATCATTCTACATTCATACATACATATATATATATAGATATATAGATATATATATAGATATATAGATATATATATAGATATATAGATATATATATAGATATATAGATATATATATATATATATAGATATATAGATATATATATAGATATATAGATATATATATAGATATATAGATATATATATATATATATATATATATATATATATATATATATAATCATCAATACTGTCCATACTGTTAATTGCATTATTTGATATAGCTTTGCTTTTACCTTTCTCAATGTGTTCATTGTTTCAGTTACAACAATGTATAGTAAAGGGAATATATATACGGTAATAGAAATGTAAGAATAATGGGGAAAATGTAGCTTTATGTTCATATAAATTAGCAAAGTTTTTTTTTTCACTTGATACAAAATGTCAAACTAAAAAAAATACAATAAAATAAAATTTAAAAAAAAGCAGAATACAACATCCCATTTGATTTTTTTTTTTTTTTTTACAATGTCCAAAAACAAGAATATATTTCTATGCATCAGTGAACTCCAGGTAACTAGTGAAAAAAATATGGAGGATTATTTATTTTTTTTCCACTATGAAAATATCCTCCCAGCAGAGCACAGAATAAGTCAAAGCCCCACAAGGAAGATTGGATCCAAATTGCCCCAATCTTGATGTTGGATAATGGATGGAGGCACCTGCAGATGTGCTGCATGACATCTCCAAGCAATCACAAGAGCAGTAATATAAAGGCCACAGGTTCACTCTTCATTATTTAGGCTTTCAAAATGTTGCCCTTTGGTTTACCTTCCTCCAAAGCAGTCACTCTGTAAAATAGCTGCAGCGCCCTCCGGAGCCCCTTAATCGGCTGAGGGTGATGTTCAGGTTAATCTTTATTGTTCATGGAGATGTGAGAGGGAGGTGAGGCTCACCTGATCCCCCTCATGTGCTGATAGCTGCCTCCTAACATGCAACAAACATCTTGTGGCACGTCTTGTTTATATGGCCTTGCAGCTGGTCTTTATCTGCTGTGCTTTTCTTATAAACAGAGATGACCTCACTCCAACATAGAGTTTAATTGCTTGCCCCTATGCTCAGCAATAGAGAAGCAGGAAAAAAAGCTATGCATTCTCATGTGAGGCAAACACTACATGAAAGCATAACGAACTGAACAGGGAATCACAATAAATGTGTCAGGTTTTGGCAATAAATGCATAGCTGGTGGATGGTATACATTTCTGGGCCATGATATTCTAAACATTGAAGACAAACCGCAACCAAACTTGATGTAAAAGTACGTTTTTTTAATTTCCTTCACTGTCAAAAAGTAAAACCAATGGACTCACCTCCTAGTTTTACAATATTGGTCATGTCACAGACAGTTGTGTTGTTTTTTAATGCATTTTTATTGGGAGGGTATGGCTTGTAATGTTTTGTGTTTTACAAGTATAATTGTTGTATTCATTTTGGCAGTTCCATGTTTTGGTGTGAACATAATGGCTTTTGATTCACCTTTTCACTGAGCTAATCAATGGCACTTGTACATTGCTCTTTTCCCTGAACTTGATGACTGCTGTATTTTAATTTGCAGAGAGGGAGCATTTGTACTGTGCCTATTTGAGCTGTATACTTGGAATTGGTGCCTGCACCTTAGGATAGTGGGAGGACATGCCCAACTGCTTTGACTCCTTCCTGGCATGTTTGTCTGGCTGGTTTGTGGTGAGGTGTCACAATGTTGGCCCTTTATTCAACACTCACAGCTTGAAGGGAAGTACTATTTTTCTCCTATTTGGGTATGTGGACATCAGTGGGGTTATTTAGGTAACATATAGGCTTTTTCTTAGTCCCCTTCCTCTGTTTTATTGTAAAGCACCTTGGAAAAAAGAATATGATGCTGATGTGCAACTATAATGCAGTCACACTGATACAAATACATTTACACTGAGGAATCATGCCGAAGACTGCATTTCCTGCTTTGCTAACCTGGAAACCTGGCACAGATCTTTGCCAAATGTTTATATGACATTATTTCATAATTATCTCCCCCTGCTCATCTGGTGTATTAAGTGACTGGCTGTTAATTGCATTTTAAGTGAACATATGAATTGAGATTTGGTGACTGAATGACTGGAACTGTTTTATTGAAAATGTGTTTATGTAAAATATGTTAATTAAGCAAAGCCCTCTTTGTAAATGTGAGTATTTCCAGCTATGTTAAAGTTGTGTAAATCCCTGCTTTTGATTTTTTTTAATTTGTCATATCAATTTCAAAATAACAAATTAAAAGCTAAAATCTATAACCTCCATCTCTCCAATTTTCACTGTGTTTCTGTGATGGAAAAGTTGTACTAAAATTTGAACAAAACACAGTTTGAGGCTGTGGCAGTCACATTGATAATGTTAATGTTAATCCCTGACCATATTGTATTGAAAACCAAGATGGCGCCTTTGCTGATGGAACGCCGTCTACATGCTCTCCTGTACTTTTCACTGTTGTTCGTGTTCTGCCTTTTTTTCATCGACGATGCATCCTCGCTCCTGGTCTATGATCGCTCAACTCTTCTAAGCCTCCGAGACTCGCTGATCAACACACCGGCTACTGGCAAATATGGACATTTCAAGCCTCCTCCACCTCCACCTTTCTTGGCGTCCATTCCTGCCTACCTACAACGCAACACGACCACGCTGCCACGCAACAAGCGGCGCAGAAGACGTGGAACGAGAGCAGGTCTCCTGGTGAGATTTAAAAAGTATCTCTCGTCTCACAACACGCCGACTGCTGACTTACCTCCTGAATTCAGCGTCTTTGATGTCCGTCGTTCCTTCGCTCGCCGCAACAGATGCCTTGTTGTTATCAATCATGACGCCAGCGATCAGTTTCCATCTTGCCCCCCCGTGAGGGCTGTGGAGCGAGGCTGCGTTAAACATAACCTCCGCCCGCTCGCTCGAGCTGAGAGTGACGTAACTGGCTGTGTTCCTGTACGGTCAGCATTGTTTAACGCCAGATCAATCACAAATAAAACTTTTATATTAAGTGATTTGATCTCCACTCATCGTCTGGATCTGTTTTTGATCACGGAAACCTGGCAGAAAGTTGGAGACAACAGCTCCTTCTCTGAACTCCTCCCACCTGGCTTCTCTTATCTGAGCGCTCCGCGTGGAGTAGGAAGAGGAGGGGGGCTGGCTGCAGTTTTCAATGAGGCGTTCAGGTACCGATTGTTGCCTCAGAAAAATTACTCCAGTTTTGAAAGTATGATTTTTGTGCTGGAATCTGCAAAACCTATTTTGTGCGGCCTCTTTTATCGGTCTCCTCAATACAACAAAAACTTTCTCAGTGAGTTTTCAGAACTACTGGCTGACCTAATGCCAAAGTTTGACTCTTGGCTTTTCTGTGGTGACTTCAACGTGCACACCTGCTGCCCAAGTAATCAGCTTGGATGTGAGTTTCAGGACCTCCTGGACTCTTTCAACCTGTCACAGTCGGTCTCGGGGGCCACACACAGTCAGGGTCATACACTCGATTTAATTATCTCCCACGGCCTACAAATACCTGCTGTGGAGATCCTGGACACCTGTATCTCAGACCATTTTCCCATATTATTCGAATTTTTCACCTCTCCTGCACCGAAAGCTATTCTCCCAGCACGTTTCTGTCGCTCTATCACCCCATCCACTCCAAGTGAGTTCACTGACGCCTTTAAGAGCACTGAATTCTGCTCTGCTGTCAGCCTGGACCCATCTCTACATCCTGAGGACTTCATCAGCTCCTTCCATCACACCTGCACAACGATCTTGGACTCCATCGCTCCTATCAAACAGGCATCTTCAAAGAACAAACCTTCACCATGGCTCAACGAAACGACGCGAGCTCTTCGACAACGTTGCAGAAAAGCAGAACGAAAATGGAAGCGCGATCGGCTTCATGTATCTCAAGGAATACTGAGAGACTGTCTCTGTGAGTATCATAATGCTGTGAAACAGGCCAAGTCACAGTACCTCTCCAATTTAATCTCCACCAGCTCCAACCGGCCGCGGACGCTTTTCAGCACACTCCAGTCTGTCATCAACCCATCTGTCAATGTTCTGAAAACTGCCACACAGTCTACCTGCGATGACTTTCAGAGCTATTTTGTCAACAAAATAGACTCTATCAGGCAGAACATTGTCAGTTCATCCAACACCATCCAGTCTTGTGCGTCTGCAATAACCACAGCTGTTTTTGACCAATTTGACCTGGTTTCACTCCCTCACCTCACCAAGGTGGTTCAGCAGATGAAACCAACTAACTGTTCTCTGGACATCATTCCCTCTAAAATGTTCAAACAGTCCTTTGATGTAATTGGTCCTTGTGTTTTGTCATTTATTAACAGCTGTCTATCTTCAGGTTTTGTGCCATCTGCTTTCAAACATGCTGTGGTCAGGCCTCTTCTCAAAAAACCAGGCCTAGATCCTACAGCTCTCTCTAATTTCAGACCAGTTTCACATCTGTCATTTCTATCAAAGGTCCTAGAAAAGATTGTTTTTATTCAACTTCAATCTTTTCTAGAACTCAACAACCTGTTTGAAAAATTTCAGTCAGGTTTTCGAGCTCGTCACAGCACTGAATCTGCACTGCTCAAAGTACAGAATGACATTCTTCTGTCCCTGGATGCAAAAAACCCTGCACTGCTGGTGATGTTAGACCTCTCAGCAGCTTTTGACACCGTCGACCATCAGGTACTAATCAACCGCTTGTCTCAGCAGGTTGGCCTCCAGGGAGCTGTGCTTGAGTGGTTCAAATCTTACCTGTCTGGGAGAACTTTCTCTGTCATGATAGGCGATCTGTCCTCCTCTTCATCAACCCCTCTGACCTCTGGCGTACCACAGGGATCTATTCTAGGGCCAGTCCTCTTCTCTCTTTACATGCTGCCATTAGGATCAATCATTGCACGTCATAACCTGTCTTTTCACATGTATGCAGACGATTTACAAATCTATCTGCCAGTCACTCCCAACCCCTCACCCAGTTCAAACACTCTTGTCAACTGCTTAAATGACATTAAGCACTGGCTCTCTCAAAACTTCCTCCACCTAAACACAGATAAAACTGAATGCATTTTATTTAGTGCACCTGGTGACACCAGCAACATCCTTCCCAGTCCCAGTGTTGGTTTCCCCCTCCCCCACTTCAACCCGGTGGTCAGAAATCTTGGAGTGCAGCTTGACTCCAACTTAAAGTTTGATAAACAGATCAGTTCTGTTGTCAAGACCAGCTTCTTTCAGCTCCGACTGCTCTCCAAAGTCAAGTCATTTCTCAGCCGTGGTGATCTGGAGAAGGCCATCCATGCCTTTGTGACCTCCAGACTTGACTATTGTAATGCTTTGTATGTTGGTATTAATCAATCCTCCATCTCCCGTTTACAGCTTGTACAGAACTCTGCCGCGCGCTTTTTGACCAACACACGAAAATATGAACACATCACTCCTGTCCTGTCCTCTCTACACTGGCTCCCGGTTCAGTTCAGGATACAGTTCAAGCTGCTCCTGTTTGTTTTCAAAGCTCTGAATGGACTTGCTCCTCTGTACATCTCAGAACTTTTGAAAGCCCATCAGCCCGGCAGAGATTTACGCTCTGCCAGTCAACACCTGCTGGAGGTGCCTCGCTCAAGGTACAAACAATGGGGAGACCGGTCATTTTCTGTTGCCGGCCCAAAAGCCTGGAACAGCCTCCCCCTTGAGCTGCGTGCCACCTCTGATCTGACTCTGTTTAAAACCAGACTGAAGACCCACTTGTTCAAAAAAGCTTTCAGTGTGTAAAAAAGCTTTCAGTGTGTAACTTTTATTACTTTTGGTAGTTTAGTATGTAGCATTTTTTATTTCCATTGCCTTTTTATTTCCACTTGCTCAAATAAGCTTCCAGTGTGTAACTTTTATTACTTCTGGTATTTTAATATGTAACATTTTTTAATTTCCATTGCCTTTTTATTTCCACTTGTTCAAAAAAGCTTTCAGCGTGTAACTTTTATTACTTGTGTTATTTTAGTATGTAGCATTTTTTATTTCCATTGCTTCTTTTATTGCTGTTGTTTCTTATTCTATTTTCATTGATTTATTGTTCCAGTTTATTCATCTTTTTATCCTGTTAAGCACCTTGGTCAATGCAAGGCATTGTAGGAAGGTGCTATACAAATAAAGTTTATTATTATTATTATTATTATTATTATATTGTCATGCTTTATTTTCTTTGCTAAAATCGTATATGTATTCTTAACATTTTGGTTTAAGAAAGAGCAGATGTTCTGTATCATGGGGGATCCCGTACAGCACAAGTATATTAAGGGTGGTTCAGAGCAAACTTAGCCAAAACTAAATCCTGGTTTTGTCAATATAAAAACAAAATAAATTAGATAAAATAAACAAATATTTACTTGGAACTAGTTTTACAGGAAATTAGGTTTTTTTATGCCAAAGGCTTTGGCTTCTAAAAGCTCCATCAACATAAGAAAGCTAACACAATAAATTTTAAATTCTGGAAAATAAAATTACTATGATGTGTTTAAGACACACCAGACTTGACTATTAAATAAATTATGTAAGAAGAGATTAACATTTATTTTGAGATCTCGGATACAAGCGGCTGAAATGAATTTTCTCTGCAGGGTGTCTGGACTCTCCCTTAGAGATAGGGTGAGAAGCTCAGTCATCCGGGAGGGACTCAGAGTACCGTAAAACCCGGTGTATAATACGCTGTATTTTTGCTCATTTGAATGTCCTGCGTATTAAATACGGAAGAGTATTATTTATGGATTTTTTCCCATATTTTTAGACCAATTTTTCGCTCTGATTCTTCGTTTTTCATTTTGGGCAAAATGGTGCAGTACCAGTTTCGGCCGCTACGGGCGCTGTGGGCAGCAGCCAGCAGAGGACTCAGAGAGCGAAGAGGAAGAGGAGGGCCACTTCCAGACGTTTCTAGCTCATGTGTCCGAAAAAAGCCTCCTCTGGTCGGACTGACTCTGTCGCTGCCCGCCCCTTGCTCTGGGTGTACCGGTAGCTGCATTTAGCTTAGCTGTGAGGTTCGCTGTTTTTGTTTGCAAGATACCACTCATAAACCACACCGCAGATTTTTAAATCCAGCTGATTTCACATTTGGTTCAGCTCAGGAGCCCGTCTGCTATAAAATCAGGTAAGAAATATATTTTTTAAGCATTTATTTAGCTAAATTTAAAGAAACAAAGCGTCCGGTCTGAGCCGCCTGCCTAAAATTCGGCAAAGTTTTTTTTTTAAATCCAGCTGAGTTGAACATTTTGTTAAGCTCAGGAGCACGTCTTCTATGAAGTCAGCTAAGAGATATATTTTTTAAGCGTCTATTTCGTTAAATTTAAAGAAACAAAGCGTCCGGTCCGAGCCGCCTGCCTAAAATTCGGCAAAGTTTTTTTTTTTTTAAATCCAGCTGATTTGAACATTTCGTTACGCTCAGGAGCATGTCTGCTATAAAGTCAGCTAAGAAATATATTTTTTAAGCGTTTATTTAGCTAAATTTAAAGAAACAAAACATCCGGTCCGAGCCGCCTGCCTAAAACACGGCAAAGTTTTTTTTTTAATCCAGCTGATTTGAACATTTCGTTAAGCTCAGGAGCACGTCTGCTATAAAGTCAGCTAAGAAATATATTTTTCTCGCAAAGAAATAATTGTTTTTACCGTGTTTCCTTGTGAAGTTCTTTGTACTCGCTCACTTCTGTCGCCGCCATTTTAAGCAGGGCAAATGAGGCGCAGACGCGTCGCGTGGCGATGACGCGTATTAAACACCAAAGCGTATTATGTACAATTTTTTCTTGTTTATTGTTAATAATTGGACAAAGCGTATTAAACACCGGTGCATATTTTACAACGGCAAATACGGTAGAGCCGCTGCTTCTCCACATCGAGAGGAGCCAGTTGAGGTGGCTCGGGCATCTGGTTAGGAAGCCTCCTGGACGCCTCCCTGGTGAGGTGTTCCGGGCATGTCCCACCGGGAGGAGGCCCAGAGGAGGACCCAGGACACGCTGGAGGGACTATGTTTCTCGGCTGGCCTGGGAACGCCTTGGGATTCCCTTGGAGGAGCTGGCCCAAGTGGCTGGGGGGAGGGAAGTCTGGGCCTCCTTACTTAGGCTGCTACCCCCGCGACCCGACCCCAGATAAGCAGAAGACAATGGATGGATGGAAGGATGGATGGATGGATGGAGATTAACATTTACTATTTTTATCATATTTTTCATATTTTCCAGTATGCATATTGCAAAAATCGATCAAAAGAGGATACTATCTCCTCTGTGTCCACACTGCTCTCACCCATCTGAAGCAGAAGGACTCCTATGTCCATTTGTTATTTGTGAACTTCATATCTGCCTTCAATACCATGATCCCCCAGACCCTGATGGACAAAATACTCACACTAGGACAAAGCCCCTCCCTATGCAACTGGGTCCTGGATTTTTTTAACCAACAGGCTGCAGTATGTGATGAGCCACAACTTTTCCTCCTGCACCATAATATTCAGCACTGGCTCCCCTCAGGGTTGTGTGTTGAAACCCCTCCTGTTCACTCTGTTCACATATGCCTGCGCACCTACCCATCCAGGCTGTCACATTGTAAAGTTTGCAGAAGATACAGAAGTGGTTGGAAGCATCACAAACAATGAGTCCAGCCACAGGCAGGAGGTGGAACACCTGGTGCCTCATGTACAAAGACTTGCGTGGATTTATTACTGAAACGTGACGTACGGTCAAATCCAGAAAACGGCGTACGCACAAAAAAATCCAGATGTATCAAACCGTGCGTACGCCTGAATCCACGCACATTCCTTTTGTACATCACAATTAACGTGGAACTGAGCGCACGTGAGACACCTCCCCTGACACGCCTTCATTTACATATGTTAAACAGATGCAAATTACTTCCTGCATGTGTGAAGGACATGTTTGTTTGATCCCTGCGCGATCAGAAATGATTTCTAGATTCAGGAAAATAATGAATTTAATATAATATGAGTGAGGAAAAAAATCCTAAGTAAGAATAGTAATAAAATGTGTTTATCACGCAAAGAACGAGTGATTGTGTGTCGGTATTTGTGTGTGCGCGCACCCTGCTTTGGTGCGCAACCGGCTCATCCATCCATCCTGAGTGAAAATATTAACTTTGCGCACGAGTTTATTACCATAATTACTGTAAACACAGAGGAACTTAGATGTTTGGTAGAACATAGATCTTTGTTTATTTAATAGATGATATGAAGAAACGAGTCTCTGCGCCTCAGTGGAGAGTTTTCATGACATGACGTGATGTTGGAGTCTCCACAAACGCTGCGCGCGCCACAGCCTTTGTGCGCAATCTGTTTGTCTGTGAAGCTTTTACTCTCCTACAAGTTATAAGGTGTACTTTCACGTGTCATTTTGGAGAAATCTACAATAAACGCAGATTATGAAACACCTCCACTGCCGGCGAGGGTGCGCGCGCTCCAAAGCGCGACCATAACTCAGCCTTTAGAATCATATGGATGAGACCATTCCATTGGATATGATCCGGCTTTGTGTGGACTGGACAGTCCCGATCGGCCTGCCAGCTCCCTCTGGAAAGCTCCTGTGGAACAGTTTGATCGCTGCTTCTGTATGCACGCGTGATGCACGGCTCCTGTGTTGCGCCCCAGAGCGCAGCAGTGCCAAACTGAAAAAGGATTATTCCTGAAAACGGCTGATAAGCCATATCATAGATCAGAAAATTATATCTGTTTATAAATAAATGCTCTGCGTGTTACACTATTTATTACATCCTCCAGTAAGGCTGAATCCGTTCCTGTTAAATGTATTTTTTTGCACAACTTTGCGCGTCCTTTATTTAATTGCGTCCATGTGGATGTAATAATTGTTAATCATGTGTGTTTGGTGGGAATATTAATTATTTTCACATCATGAACAGCTTCTCAGAATCACCTGTAAGTGTCGCCAAAGGCACCAAAACCACAGAAACGTGCGTACGCCAACCTTGGAGTTGGCGTGGAGCTGTGCACATTTCCACGTTCAGTTCTGTTTTGATACATACAGAGTTTTGCGTGGATAATGGCGTACGCAAGGTTTTTGTGCGTACGCACCGTTGATACATGAGGCCCCTGGAGAGCTGGTGCAGGAAGAACAACCTCCACATTACTGTGAAGAAGACAAAGGAGATGATTGTGGACTTCAGGAGGAGCAAACACACCTACCACACCACAAAACATCGGAGAATCTGTGGTGGATGTGATCTCCAGCCACAGGTACTTCAAAGTCAAAGTCAAAGTCAAAGTCAACTTTATTGTCAGATCTGCAATATGTACAGTACAGGACATACACAGGACCGAAATTGCGTTTCTCTCAGTCCCTCGGTGCAACAGTAAACATCTAAACATTGAAACACTGAAACATATAATAATAGACATAAGCATAAAATAGTAAAACTAACACTGTCCTGAGTTTTTTGCATAGTGGTATAAGAGTATGAAAATTTACACCAACTCTAAAACTAAAACATTAAACATTTAATGAACATAATATTGTCCTGAGTTTTTGCATACTAGTATAAAAAAAGAGTATAAAAAGTATAACTAAAATAAACTAAAGGTTTCTAGCATTGACATTTGCAAAGTGGCAAAGCAGCGTATGAGTCAATGTACACAGTATATGTATGAGGTAGTAGTTGATGTTGTTATAGAGGCAAAAAGTGGCATATGCAGTAAGGCACATTGGGCATCCCTAAATAAGACCGTTCAGAGCACACTGTATATGTACCAGCAGTGGTGTAGATATTAGAGTAGTGTAAATAAATGTAAACAGTAGTAATTACATGTAAGCAGTAGTAATAAAAGTAAACAGTATTAATAAATGTAAACAGAGAATGTAAACAGTATTATGATTATAGGCAGTGATGTAATACAGACATTAGTGCAAGTATGAGAAGTAGTGCAAACTGTATGAGCACATGACCGAGAGTTTAGTGAAAACCCGTTTGATGACACAGAGTCTAGTGTTAAAATCTTTGTGTTGTGTGGTAATGTGTGAGAAAGTTTTAGTGTTAAGGCAGTTCAAATGGGAGGGGGGGCAGAGCAGGCAGAGTGTTTAGCATTCTGACTGCCTGATGAACAGAGCTGTCTCTCAGTCTGCTGGTTCGAGCCTGGAGACTCCTCAGTCTCCTCCCTGATGGCAGCAGTCTGAAGCAGCTGTGTAGTGGGTGTGTGGGATCACCTGCCATGCGGTGGGCTTTCCGAGTGAGGCGTTTGCTGTGTAAGTCCTGCAGTGAGGGCAAGGAGGTGCCCACGATCTTCTCAGCTGCTCTCACAATGCGCTGGAGGCTCTTGCGGCAGGATGCAGTACATGCACCAAACCACACAGTGATGCAGCTGGTCAGGACACTTTCTATGGCACCTCTGTAGAAGGTGCTCATGATGGGGGTTGAAGCTCCAGCCCTTTTCAGCTTGCGGAGAAAGTAGAGACGCTGGTGAGCCTTCTTTGCCAGTGCTGCAGTGTTCCTGCTCCAGGACAGGTCCTTTGAGACGTGCACTCCCAGGAACTTGGTGCTGTCTACTCTCTCCACTGCGGTGCTGTTGATGGTCAGAGGGGCATGTTGGGCATCCTTCTTCCTGAAGTCCACAACAATCTCCTTTGTCTTCTCCACGTTGAGAGTGAGATTGTTGTGTCCGCACCACAAGGCCAGGCGGCTCACCTCGTTCCTGTAGTCCGTCTCATCGTTGTTGCTGATGAGACCCACCACTGTTGTGTCGTCCGCAAACTTGATGAAGTGGTTGGAGCTGTACGATGGTGTGCAGTCGTGTGTACATCTGAATGACAACCTCAACTGGGTCAACAACACAATGAGCCTGATCAAGAAAGGTCATCAGACACTCTTCTTCCTCAGGCAACTGAGACGAGCTGGTCTGAGAAGCTCAGTCCTCACCTCCTTCTATAGGTGTGCAGTGGAGAGCATCCAGGGCTCCAGTATCAAAATGTAGCACGTAGGCTTCACAGCTGCAGAAATGAAAGCTTTGCAGAGAGTGGTGAAGGCTGCACAGAAGTCTGTTGGAGACAGCCTCTCCACCGTCACAGACATATACACATGCAGATGCAGGAAGAGGGCCACCTGCATCATGGAGGACCCCACTCAATAATAATAATAATAATAATGAATTCAATTTATAACGCACTTTTCATTAATGAAAATCTCAAAGTGCTACACGGTGCAACAGAAATTAAATGTCAATAAAACAAGTAATAAAACAAGTAAAATCAATAACAGTATCAACTAAGAACAAAAGTAGAATCATGAGGAGGTAGAGTATGCTCGGTTGAAAAGAAAGGTCTTCAAGCCGCTCTTAAAGTCAACCACAGACTGTGGGACCCTCAGACAGTCAGGAAGAGAGTTCCACAGGCGGGGGGCAGCCACACTGAAAGCCCGGTCTCCCATGGTCCTTAATTTGGTTCTCGGAATGTGAAGGAGATTACTGTTCTGTGACCGCAGCGACCGGGTGGATGAGTGTGGAATAAGAATATCCTTCAGATAATCTGGTGAAGCTCCATGTAAGCATTGATGTGTAATGAGAGCAGTTTTGTACTGAATTCTGTAGGCGACAGGAAGCCAATGAAGGTTATGAAGAATGGGCGTAATATGTTCAAATTTACTCACCCAGTACACACACTTTTTGCCCCACTTCCCTTAGGAAGGAGGTTGAGGAGTATTAAGTGTAGAACCACTAGACTGAGGAACAGCTTCTACCCTGAGGCTGTTAGACTCATGGATATCTAACCAGAATAATCACTGTGAAAAATCACATCATGTTGTTGCTGATCTGTTTCTTGTTGCTGTGTTCATTCGTGCTCATCTGCTCATACAGACTCATGTTCATGCTGCTGTTTGAAGTGATGTTTTTGTGCTACTAGTGCTTAGTGTATTTTTAGTTGTTGCGTATTCTTAGT
>JBBPBX010052498.1:0-10163 GCA_038048925.1 Garcialebias charrua
TTTTGTAAATAGTTTAGTGTAAATGAGGGAGTTTTATATTGTTCAGTTCATTGTTTATTCGTTTCTTTAAAAAATATGGTGTGCTTTTCAAATATTGCGTCCTTTTACTTTGATAAAATACTTTAATTAAATAAAACTAGCAACACATTACGTTCTGTTTTATTTACTTTAAAGAAGTGAGGAGTAGGGAGATGAAAAATTTTGTTTTTGATACCGAGACTGGACGAGTAGCTCTCGGCAAACTGCCAACTTCAAAAGTAGCTCTTGGTTCAAAAAAGGTTGGGCACTGATTTAGGCACTCCTGCAATCATCACACTTTTTCCTGTTAAAAACTGACTCCGGCCCCCCACCAGAGAAGGGAAAAGTTATGTGGCCCTCACAGGAAAAAGTTTGGGGACCACTGGATCTACAGGAACGAGGTGAGCCGCCTGGCCTTGTGGTGCGGACACAACAATCTCACTCTCAACGTGGAGAAGACAAAGGAGATTGTTGTGGACTTCAGGAAGAGGGATGCCCAACATCCTCCTCTGACCATCAACAGCACCGCAGTGGAGAGAGTGGACAGCACCAAGTTCCTGGGAGTGCACGTCTCAAAGGACCTGTCCTGGAGCAGGAACACTGCAGCACTGGCAAAGAAGGCTCACCAGCGTCTCTACTTTCTCCGCAAGCTGAAAAGGGCTGGAGCTTCAACCCCCATCATGAGCACCTTCTACAGAGGTGCCATAGAAAGTGTCCTGACCAGCTGCATCACTGTGTGGTTTGGTGCATGTACTGCATCCTGCCGCAAGAGCCTCCAGCGCATTGTGAGAGCAGCTGAGAAGATCGTGGGCACCTCCTTGCCCTCACTGCAGGACTTACACAGCAAACGCCTCACTCGGAAAGCCCACTGCATGGCAGGTGATCCCACACACCCACTACACAGCTGCTTCAGACTGCTGCCATCAGGGAGGAGACTGAGGAGTCTCCAGGCTCGAACCAGCAGACTGAGAGACAGCTCTGTTCATCAGGCAGTCAGGATGCTAAACACTCTGCCTGCTCTGCCCCCCCTCCCATTTGAACTGCCTTAACACTAAAACTTTCTCACACATTACCACACAACACAAAGATTTTAACACTGGACTCTGTGTCATCAAACGGGTTATTCACTAAACTCTCGGTCATGTGCTCATACAGTTTGCACTACTTCTCATACTTGCACTAATGTTTGTATTACATCACTGCCTATAGTCATAATACTGTTTACATTCTCTGTTTACATTTATTAATACTGTTTACTTTTATTACTACTGCTTACATTTAATTACTACTGTTTACATTTACACTACTCTAATATCTACACCACTGCTGATACATATACAGTGTGCTCTGAACGGTCTTATTTAGGGATGCCCAATGTGCCTTACTGCATATGCCACTTTTTGCCTCTATAACAACATCAACTACTACCTCATACATATACTGTGTACATTAACTCATACGCTGCTTTGCCACTTTGCAAATGTCAATGCTAGAAACCTTTAGTTTATTTTAGTTATACTTTTTATACTCTTTTTTTATACTAGTATGCAAAAACTCAGGACAGTATTATGTTCATTAAATGTTTAATGTTTTAGTTTTAGAGTTGGTGTAAATTTTCATACTCTTATACCACTATGCAAAAACTCAGGACAGTGTTAGTTTTACTATTTTATGCTTATGTCTATTATTATATGTTTCAGTGTTTCAATGTTTAGATGTTTACTGTTGCACCGAGGGACTGAGAGAAACGCAATTTCGGTCCTGTGTATGTCCTGTACAGTACATATTGCAGATCTGACAATAAAGTTGACTTTGACTTTGACTTGACTTTGATATATTATATATATATATATATGTATATGTATATGTATATATATATATGTATATATATATATGTATATATATATATATATATATATGTATATATATATATATATATTAGTATGTATGTTTTCGAGTTACGAACGGGCGTAGGAACGGAACTGTGTCGTAAGTCGAGGACCATCTGTATATATATGTAAATGGTGCAAATCTTGATGCCGGTACGTTTGAAACACTTGATTGCTGTTAATAATGATTGATGGTTTTGGATGGGTGTGCTCTTTTTGCATGTGTTAGCCTGCTTCTGAGATTCCAACAAGAGGTTGGCTTGAAACACAGCAATGAAGGCTACCTATGGGACATATCTGGTTGACAGGCTGCAGACTGATGAAGACCTTTGGATGTGGGACACAACGTTTCTTTACTTAAAGCAACAGGTCCAGATGATATGATTTAACCATGTTTTGTTGTTATCTACCTGTATGATTGAGCATACAGAACTGTTTTTTTGTCCAAATCTGTTTTTTATTTAAAGTAAACAAATTATCAATGTTGTGGTGATTACTAAGGTTGACACAAAGTTGGCCAGCCATGAATAAAATGGGCCGAGGTGAGTACAAAGTGACCTGTGGTAGATGTATTTTTGCTGTACCCAAAAAGTACAGTACATGGTGACTATAGTCTCAAAAAATATGATTTGACACAAGAAAGAATAAACTTGGAGCCATCTGGGGATGCTAGAATGTAACATGTGGTACAACTTTGAAACAGTAAAGCATCTGTCCAATCCTTCATACATACATCTATTGTTGGTATCCTGTTTTAGCCTGCCCAGGGTCACAGTGTTCTATCAGTCAATGAGTAATATTCCTAATTTCAGCCTGTGGGAAGAAGTGTGTGTTCCCCAAAACACTCATGCATGTTTGTGAGGAACAGGCCAACTCCACACAAAAACCCTGAAGAACTCAGATTCAAATAAGAAACCAAGAAAGCTTTTTTCAGTACAAAGTACCGGCATGAAATGTCAGGTTGGTCAATGTATGCACGTTGAAGGAAACGTCATTCATTAAACACCCCTGCATTCATTGTTAACACTCAGTCTTTACTCTTGATGTTCTTTTCATGACAGGTCATGTGTTTCCCCCATCTCAAGCTAAAACAGGGAGATAAATGTGATTTAAATTAATAGCTTCTTCTAAATAACTCCTCAGCCGGTAAACGATGCATTCATCAGATACAGACAGCCAATATCCTGTGATTCATGGCACTTCTTACCATGTGAAGGGTGCCAACAAAAATTGTTATTACTTTTTAATAAAGTGTACCAGTCACTAATCCCCTCATTTATCAGTTTGAGGCAGTTGGTATGGAGGAACCTCATGTGAAACGGTGTGCCTGGCTGGTCTGATGAAAAGAAATGGAAATACAGTAAAGCTGTATAAATGAAGTGAAAGTGAGATTCAAGTACTACATTTATCACTTTACCTTTAATTAAACAATATTAAATTGTAAGACTACTGTAAATCATTAGTGATAACATAGTAGGTAGTTTACCTAAAATCATCATTTGTTTATTTATAATGTTATTTAAAATAAAATTCACTCAATTTAGTTAATTGATTTTTAGAGGCGTAAAAATGTTAACCTTTCATTGTATTTGTTAAGATCATGAGCTTTGTTATGCATTTTTCTTGGCATTTGCTTTCTATGAACAAACTATGTCTCCCGTTTATTACGGGGGATCCGTACCTTGAAGACCAGAGATAAGTGAAAAACTGCAAAGTAGGAATAGTGGTACAAGTAGTACCATACCAATTTATTTATAGAGCACTTAAAACAGCAACAAGGCCAACCAAAGTGCTGTAGTAGTGGTTTATGTTACATATATATGTGTATGTACATATATATATATTGTGTGTGTGTGTGTATGTATGTGTATAGATAGATAGATAGATAGATAGATAGATAGATAGATAGATAGATAGATAGATAGATAGATAGATAGATAGATAGATAGATAGATAGATAGATAGATAGATAGATAGATAGATAGATAGATATAATGTTTTTCTCTCATAAAGTAAAAACAAAAAGAAAATTCAGAGTTCTAAAATCTACTGTGGTGGTACCGAATGTTTCTCATAAAAATTATGAAATTTACAAGGCACACCGGTTCGTAGACCATAGGAAACTTTTAGAACATCTGAGACACATTTACAAATAATAAAAAAAACAGTTTATTTGTTTCCATTTGTATATATAAATACTTTTAAAATACTTTGTAAAAAGATTAAATAATTAAAAGTTCTAGTCCAGACCCAGGTGTGTGGCTAATGCCCCTTTTCCACCGGTCGGCTCGGGTCGGATGTTACGTCATATGTGCGTCGCAGAGACCCCCTTTCATCCTTTCCCACCGGATATTCCGAGCGGAGCCGCGCGAGATTTCCTGAGATTTTCGGGCTGGTTTCAGAGGGGTACTGAAGCGAGCTCACCCGCTCCGGAAGTAGGAAGGAGGAGACGAGAGCTGTTTTCACGGAAGCGAGGGACGCGATCACTGCAGGACTTTTACATGATAAACACGGTAAAAACAATTATTATTTTTTAAATTTATAGCAAAGATGGGTCTTCAGCTGAACGTGTCCTTAATAAAATCACGTACTGCTCAAAACTGCACGATTTTAAAAAGTAGTTTCGCCACGAGCAACACGCGGCGCGCGGGCGGCTTTATGTCTTTAAATGTAGCTCAATGAACAGATATAAAATATATTTCATAGCTGACTTTAATAGTACGAGGGCTCCTGAGCTTAACCACGCTTTAATATTGTCACGTATGGTCAAATGTGCTGCATTTAAAGTAGTTTCGCTTTGACTTTTTCCAAAACCTGTGTTTGCACAACGAAAATAAATTATAAAAATTCGAATTTTATTTCAAATAACTCCAACAGGATACATTTCGTATATGAACATGTTGTGATCACACTAGATTTTTTTGAAAAATATCAGCTATGTGGTTTTTGATAGAATTGATAATATGTGATACAAAGTAGAAAATAATGGACGTAGGTTGACACATTTATGTCTATAAAACATTGAATTTTATTTCAAATAACTCCAACAGGATACATTTCGTATATGAACATGTTGTGATCACACTAGATTTTTTTGAAAAATATCAGCTATGTGGTTTTTGATAGAATTGATAATATGTGATACAAAGTAGAAAATAATGGACGTAGGTTGACACATTTATGTCTATAAAACATTGAATTTTATTTCAAATAACTCCAACAGGATACATTTCGTATATGAACATGTTGTGATCACACTAGATTTTTTTGAAAAATATCAGCTATGTGGTTTTTGATAGAATTGATAATATGTGATACAAAGTAGAAAATAATGGACGTAGGTTGACACATTTATGTCTATAAAACATTGAATTTTATTTCAAATAACTCCAACAGGATACATTTCGTATATGAACATGTTGTGATCACACTAGATTTTTTTGAAAAATATCAGCTATGTGGTTTTTGATAGAATTGATAATATGTGATACAAAGTCTTTATTGTGTTCTTCTTCTAGTGGTGGCTAGTACTGTAGTAAATAGCTTGAGGAACACTACTGCCACCATGTGGTAAGACGAGTAGGATTCTGGACCCCGCCCACAGAAGGGGTACAAAAAAGCTGTGGAAACAGAACATAGATGTGACCCGACCCGAACTGAGCCGACCTGAGCCGATCCAACCCGAGCCGAGCCGAGCGGTGGAAAAGAGGCATAATTAACCACGCCACTGACATGTGTTCAGGGACCGCGCCCCAAACAATTTGTTGTCGAGTCCAGTGAAGCAGCCACAGACATCTGAAGATGGTCAATTGCAGTGGTTTGGAGAACCCAAACAGCAGTCGTCCTCCATGGAGCCAGAACAATGGTGATTGTAGTGGAGACAAAACAGTAGCGATCTTCCGTAGTCAAAGCAGCAATGGTCCCAACTTCAGCAAAGGACCTATAAAATTCAGTCAACTAATCACCAATAGTTGCAAATTTGAAGCTGACAATGAAATGGAACTCAACTACTCACCTGCTGACACACATGCAGACACACACACACAGGAGGAGGAGGAAGCAGCAAGCTTGGTCTTCATATCACAAAAGCCAGAACAGCACGCATGACATGATCTGCTGTTTAACGACAACCAAACCCCACACAGGTTTGAGCCACGTAGTGGGAGCGTGAAGAAGAAACCAAGTGCCAGAACAGGCATTGCTGCCTCCTTTTATACTCCACCCACTTATCAAACAGGAAGTGACATTTACCTAGCCAGGTATATCAGGAAGTGACATTTCCCTAGCCAGGTATATTTCTATACTGCTACACCTACCCCACCTTTTTTTATCGTCGACCCGACGATGGCAGGTTCAAAAATGTAAAACTGATGTCAATTCCAAGGTCTAAACAAAGCTTAAATCTCAGAAACCCCTGAAGGGAGATAAACAGCATTAACAGCATTCAGTGTGCCCACAACTGTGCAAGGGTATGACACCACCTCAGTCGATGCAACACTGACGGGCACGTTGGCTGTACCCCTGTCCATAAAACCCATCAATGTGAGGGAGAGCTCCTGAAGACTCTCTCTCCCTCTGGCTGTTCTCCGGAAAAGTATGCCTTCTGAAGAGCAACATACAACTTTGAACAATAAAATTCCTATAAAATTACAAGTATCTCCGTTTCTGCACAAGAGCAATACTTGATTTCAGTTTCAAACCCGACCTCTCGGGCTCATCCACTCGTTCAACCCTACACCCATCCTTTCTCTAAAGATGGAAACGTCCCATCTCTAGGCACAAAATTAATCTCTCTGATACAAAGAGACTAGGCGTGAAAAGGGCATAAGGTAATGATGAAGAGGTGGATGGCTGAGCACTTGGGCCAGTCTGTCCATGTCACAACTGCTCATTATCAGCCTTTAAAAACTTGCCATTAACGCCGAGTTCCTTTATTTCCTCCTCCATGATTTGCCACAAGCTTACTCTGCTACCTCTGATTACTACAGTGCAGAGCACCCCGAGGCTAAAACTGAATACCTCACCAAACACTGGTGAAGATCTGCATGGAACCACTGCTGCTTTGACGCCAGGTAGTCCAATCTGCACACAAAAAAAAAAAACACAGGATCCTTCCAGCAACGCCAAATGTGGTGGTACCGAATGTTTCTCATTAAAATTATGAAATTTACAAGGTACACCTGTTCGTAGACCATAGGACATTTTTAGAACATCTGAGACACATTTACAAATAAAAAACGGTTTATTTGTTTCCATTTGTATATATAAATACTTTTAAAATTCTTTGTAAAAAGATTAAATAATTAAAAGTTCTAGTCCAGACCCAGGTGTGTGGCTAATTAACCACGCCACTGACATGTGTTCAGGGACCGCGCCCCAAACAATTTGTTGTCGAGTCCAGTGAAGCAGCCACAGACATCTGAAGATGGTCAATTGCAGTGGTTTGGAGAACCCAAACAGCAGTCGTCCTCCATGGAGCCAGAACAATGGTGATTGTAGTGGAGACAAAACAGTAGCGATCTTCCGTAGTCAAAGCAGCAATGGTCCCAACTTCAGCAAAGGACCTATAAAATTCAGTCAACTAATCACCAATAGTTGCAAATTTGAAGCTGACAATGAAATGGAACTCAACTACTCACCTGCTGACACACATGCAGACACACACACACAGGAGGAGGAGGAAGCAACAAGCTTGGTCTTCATATCACAAAAGCCAGAACAGCATGCATGACACAATCTGCTGCTCAACGACAACCAAACCCCACATGAGCCACGTAGTGGGAGCGTGAAGAAGAAACCAAGTGCCAGAAAAGGCATTGCTACCTCCTTTTATACTCTACCCACTTATAAAACAGGAAGTGACATTTACCTAGCCAGGTATATCAGGAAGTGACATTTCCCTAGCCAGGTATATTTATATACTGCTACACCACAATGTCTACATGTTCAAAATGTCACACAGCACATTTTCTAACTTACAACTAAAAATGTAAGGAAGGGCTCAAAATAAAGGCATATTCATCCAACTTTTATTTATACAGGTTAGTCTCATTGATCCTCTAAGACTAATTTACAAGTGAGACATGATTTTAACAAAGAATGATGACAACAGTAGACAACAATGACAACAGTAGACAATCATAAAAGAAAGCATATAAATTGGGAATGAAACAAAACAGCTACAATGTAAAGCAATGTAGAATACTAAAAACAGGAACTTATTTATTTATTTTGCCATGAACTTCACAGTTGTTTGAAACCACTTAGAGAGGTCAAGGTCGAGAGCTTCAGATTTTTTTGCAAGGTATTCCAGGATACAGGAGCGGAGTAGTAGAAGTGCCTTTTGCCTAGTTCAGTCTGCACTGAGGGAACACTGCAGGTAATACATTCCTGTGAGTGCACACTGTAGCTGCACTCATACAGTGACATGTAGGAGGAGACATATAAAGGCAACAACACAAGAAGGGGTTTAAAGATGAAAATGTACCAGTGAGAGAGTGTACGTGAAGTTAATGATGACCAGTTAACCAGTAAATACAGGGTGCAGTGGTGGGTACTGTAGTTACAGTTAGTTATGAATCTTAGTGCAACATGACAGGCAACGTCCAACATCTGCAAGGTCATTGTAGGGGCATTCATGTAAATGATGTTACCATAGTCAATGGAGGGAAGGAAAGTCGCAGTTACAAGGTGTTTCCTAGCGTTTAGAGTTAGACAAGCCCTGAAAAAGAAACTCAGTTTTACTTTCAATTTCTTAAAGTGAAACAAAACCCAAATTTACCATACCATACCATACCATTTTATTTATAAAGCACTTTAAACAGGAACAAGTCCACACCAAAGTGCTGGACAAACAAACACGCAACAGGCAACACAGACAATGAAGTACAACACGAAAAACATAAAAACATTGCAGATCATAAATCAAACGATTTAACTTTAATTTAATTTAACTTTTTTTAGCTGATAAACTCCCTAGAATGTGTTTAAAATGTTTCAGAGCACTATTTTTGTGTTAATTTTCATGAAATTGTTCGTATTAGTTAAAATCGGCAATATTTGGTCTAAAAACGAGTATTCGTAGTCCTATGGGTTGAACTATGGTATTGCACCCTGATTTTCTCATTAGTTTACGATTCACACAGTCATTAATTTTCACACAATTTTGTCACATCCTCTGCTGCCTGTGTATAAAAGTGGAGCCACTCCCCCGAGAAGGTCACTCCCCCTCCAGAGTTCAGGGGTTGGATTAGCGATTAGCAACATAGCATTAGCATCGAAGAGCCACAATGTTCCAAGAAAGCTCTTCAAACTGATGTTCACCCACCCTTACACCATCAGGTTACAATCCGTTTGGAGGTGAGTACCATCTTACACCTTTCCAATCCATAATTTATCTTTTGAGTATATGACGTGTTTCTTCATGTGCTGTGTTTGCGACCTGCAGCTTTGCTTCGGTGTGGCCCCACATAAGGTCGCAGCGTTTTCATCTGTTGCTGATCAACGTTAGTTTGTGTTGTAGTTGTGTTTAAATGTTAAAAATCTAGTGTTTCTTAGGAACACTGCAGTGTGTGTGAACTCTTATGAACTCAGATAAGGAAGACCGCTACATCAAAAAACAATGGAGACTAGCTGTTGCTAATTATAGCTGTTGTACTAGTTACAATGTTTTAGACATGGTGTTCTTTTGCTGCAAATAATGTTGTGGAGGAAAGGTATTTATAAAATAATATGTACTTGGTGAATGAGTGTCATGGGCAACAGTATTTATTTTGCACTGGGTCATCTGTTTGACAGATCAACAAAGTGAAAACAGTAATGTTTCTCAAGTACAGTATGCTTGTTTGTAAGGTGATTAAAATTTGTTTTTTGTTTTTAGTTCCATGAGGCGTTCCACATCCAGGGAATCTCTGAGCTGTGCTTCACAGACATCAAGCATCAAGGAGACATGTTGACATGTCACTTTGGAGGTGACATGAGAACTGATTCACCAGGAACGGTACTGTATTCATGTTTTATTTATTACTTTTGTACCCTACCCTCTGTCTGCAGGTATTAATATTATTATTTAATTATTATGTTTTATTTATTATTTTATTTATTACTTTTATTATGGCGGACATTATATAAAAAAAAAAGTTTATGCAACATTAATTCTTGTTTATTTGTTCATTGCTACCTGTCCCAACATTTTGGGGATTTGTTGACACTGTGAAATTTTGAATCAACATCTTTCTCCATTAAAATGTTACATTT
>JBBPBX010052498.1:10321-24187 GCA_038048925.1 Garcialebias charrua
CAGTAGAGAGCAGCCAAGTGATGCCTAATGTATAAAGGCAGATGTTCACACAAGCATGCATTTTACTGAGCATTTCAAGGGCGTGAATGAATTACGTTCCCATAGCAATAGTGTTGCACCGAGTGACTGACTGATAAGGGAACTGAAAGTTATGCACCATAACTCATGTTCCCTGAAGGAAGGGAACGAGGTGCAACACAGTTGGCCCTTTCAATGCTGAAGCTCGGTGAAGTGCATTTTGGAGAAAGTAGGATGGGCGTCCGCATCTTAAGTACCCAGAGGGCGGGGTCTCTGGGGTGATGCTGACGCCCCCTGCCGTTAAGGCGTGATTGTATTCCTTCAGGTAATCGCGCGGGGCGCAATTTCCCATAGCAATAGTGTTGCACCTCGTTCCATTCCTTCAGGAAACATGAGTTATGGTGCATAACTTTCAGGTTTGCATTAAGAAATATTATTTCTCATAAATCCTACCAGCTGTGCTGTGCCCAGTTTGGATTAGCTGACACATAGCTTAAACAAATATTGTATACACGTCCTAACAAATATTTATGATACAAGCTTATAGAATGTTTCTAAACACAGATATCTGGAAACCAAATAAAACATTTTACCAATGTTTAGTGCTAATTTAGTCAATTCAAAAAACAACGTGTTTAGTTCTAGGTTGCATAACAAAAATAAGCCAAAATGTCAAACAAAACGAGGGTATAAGAAATCAATATTTTAAAATAAAATTTATTATGAAACGTTACTTTTGTAATGTGCTAAGTAATCAGATGTGGCGAATTAAAGTCACTGCAGCTGGCCTACAACACTTGTGATCCAAACAACGACAAAAACACAGCCGTACACCGCATGCCAGGCAGCTAAACACAGGTTTTTAATGTGTTCTGTGTTCAGAAGCATATGCTTAAGCTGTGTGTGTGTGATTAAATACACACAACAACATTTTACAACTGTTATTTTAGTACAAGTTTAGGTATTTACTTACTGAAGACGCGACTATCCGCCATTTTGAAATCTAAACTTGGGGTGGGGTGGGAGTTTACCACTAGAGGGGGCGTGAACGCAGGACAACCCCCAACCTCCTCCCCTCCTTGTCTCTTGACACGCCCATTTTGAGGGAGATTTTGAATCTGCTTCGGGGGAGGAGTTACCGTTTCAGTGTGTTGAGGCCCACTTTAAAGATGAAAATGTACCAGTGGAAGAGTCTGCGTGAAGTTAAAGGGGACCACAGATGCAAAATTCACTTTTTAATGTTTTTTTTACTCAACTTTGGGTATTTACTTCATAAAAAAACAGTCCTTGTGCCAAAAAAATGCACCCAGTGGTTTATTTACTCTAAGTAGATTTATTTATTTTTGATAAATACACCAGGATTCACACTTCCTGCAGTTATTGACGTCACAGGCCGTAGCCAATCACCTCAAACCTGAGTCCAGCCCCTCACCTAGCAACCCCTGGTTAGGCTCAACCCACTTCTGTATTAAACACATGACTGTTGTTTTTCATGATTTCATCTCATCTTTTGTTTATATGTTCTTAATTTCATGTGTACAGCACTTTGTTGCAGCTGTGGTTTTTTTAAATGGCTTTATAAATAAAGTATAATTGTTATTTTTATATTTTAGTTCAATTTTTAGTGTATTTGCGATCGCTCCCAACGCGCAGCCGTCAAAAATTAAACGAGCGGACCCCCGGCGTAGGGACCAGCGGCAACGGGACCCTCTTCTGGCGGATGGAGCGGAGCTTCAATTGTACAGCCTCGCTGCTGCCCTCGCAGCAGCCTCGCAGCAGCGAGGACCTTCTCCTTACGGATTAATTTACGGGAGACACTTGGTGAACTTTGTGTTGTCTTGACTGGAACAGCGATAACTCCCAAAATCTCCGCGTGCAACGAGCGGAGCTGGCGAACACCGGAAGAGGAACAAGCTAACATTAGCTTCGGATTCGGGTGGTCTCATGCTAAAAGGAGCAGCAAATTGCGGCGCGCTCAGACGGGTTTCGGTAAGTTATCTTAAGCTAGCACTAACAGTAAGTCAAATGAGTAATAAAAAAAGAGCTAATTTTAAAACAACAACACATTACAGATACTGGCTGTGCAGAGGGCGTAAACAGATCTTGAAGGGCGTGGACTTCAAGAAACCGGTCGTTCAAAACGAAAGTTAAAAATTGCAGAATTAAAAAGGGTATAATTAATTATTTAAGAATTATTTTGTGTATTAAAATGAATTAATATTGTCAAGATAGTACGGAGCCCCCCAGGGGACATGGGGAAAAAAAATTTCTTTGCGTGCGCACGCAAACGTTTGCGTGCGCACGCAAAACTATTGCGAGGTAACGCAAAACCTTTTGCGTGGGAACGCAAAACCCTTTGCGTTCCCACGCAAAAGGTTTTGCTTTACAGACACCACGGGAGGGGTTCCTTTAAAAGGAATGTGGACTCAGTAATGCAAGCATGTCACTGTAGCTCAACCAGTAACGCATCGGCTTGCCGCTCCAAAGGTCACGAGATCGATTCCCAGTCGGGACAACATTTTTTTTTTTTTAGATTATTTATTCATTCCAGATTAAGAAAACAGAAGAAAACTATTTACAAAACAACAATAAAAACGTTCAATTATATAATCATTCCTCTTTCTTATTTTGCTTAATGTCACAGAATAAACAATAAAAACCTGTATTATCTGCAGCATTGTTGTTTGTGGCTCAACATTACGACAATGGAGCAGACAGTACCCTCAATTTAATTGAATTTCGAAATCATATATATCAAATATAAGGATGTCCAGTGTGTGCTGCAGTGGTAAAAGTAATTTTCCGTTGTATATTTCACGTTCAAGCTCCGTGGAATCAGCTGCGCTCTGTTTGTCCCTCTGAACTTGTGATTCTGTGTCAGAATTTCAGGGATAAGTTAAAAACCATTAAGCAAAATAAGAAAGAGGAATGATTATATAATTGAACGTTTTTATTGTTGTTTTGTAAATAGTTTTCTTCTGTTTTCTTAATCTGGAATGAATAAATAATCTAAAAAAAAAAAAATGTTGTCCCGACTGGGAATCGATCTCGTGACCTTTGGAGCGGCAAGCCGATGCGTTACTGGTTGAGCTACAGTGACATGCTTGCATTACTGAGTCCACATTCCTTTTAAAGGAACCCCTCCCGTGGTGTCTGTAAAGCAAAACCTTTTGCGTGGGAACGCAAAGGGTTTTGCGTTCCCACGCAAAAGGGTTACCTTGCGTTACCTCGCAATAGTTTTGCGTGCGCACGCAAAGAAAATTTTTTTTTTCCATGTCCCCTGGGGGGCTCCGTACAATAGCACACAGACATAACATAAAAATTTTAATGTGGTCCAGTTAACCAGTGAATGCAGGGTGCAGTGGTGGGTATGATAATCACAGCCAGTTATGAATCAGTGCGTGCACCATGATAGACAGCATCCAACATCTGCAGGATGCTTGTAGGAGCATTCATGTAGATAATGTCACCGTAATCAATAGAGGGAAGAAAAGTCACAGATACAAAGCTTTTCCTAGCATTCAGTGTTAGACATGATCTGTTTCTGAAAAAGAATCCCAGTTTAACTTTCAATTATTATTATTAAATTATTAATTTAAGTATTGGTTCAAAGGACAAAATCTGTTCTCTGACACTTGACACTCATCTTTTAATCTCTGCATGTCAAACACAAAAAATGCCTACATTACTTTCAACTGGGGCTACAGAATTTTATGTGTAACATCACTAGTAATCAGTAACGTTGTGATTTGAAAAGCTTTGGTGTAATTTGTGGCAACAAATTTTTATTTGACCCTCTTAAAAAAATGGGTGTTTTAACTCTGGGGGGCCGTGGCGTAGTGGTAATGGCAGTCGTCCCCCGATCGGAAGGTTGGCGGTTTGAATCCAGGTTCCCCACACCATGTGTCGTTGTGTCCTTGGCCAAGACACTTAACCCCGAGTTGCTCCCGGTAGGACTGGAAAGCGCCTTGCATGGCGGTCTGCCGCTACCGGTGTATGAATGTGTGTATGAATGGGTGGATGGTTGGTATTGTAAAACGCTTTGGGGTCCCTAGGGGGCTGGAAAGCGCTATAAATAAGCTCCATTTACAATTTGTCACTGACCAATTTTATGATTGATACAGTTAAGGATATTTGTCCTTTATTAAAATGGCACATGACAAGATAAAAAATCAAAAAAAAATCACTTGGATAAATGATTTAAAAATGTTCCAGTAAATTCATCATGTTTTAGAAAAGTCTTTTTTTTTTTTACTGAAATTGCAAAGAAGCCTTTGTATTTAATTTTTGTATGAAGCTTAATAAATTGACAAGACAAGGAAAATGATGTTTTTGTGTCCTACAAATATTTTTACAGAGTTTTGGCTGTAAGAAATATTTACAATTGGTTTATAATAAAACCGTATATAATTGAGTAAATAGCCCCTCCTGGTGGATATTTCCGGAACTGCCACTGGGTTCTGGGTGGAACCCAGAAGTGGTGGGCATTTATGAGTTGTAATTCTGCTTGCACTTTCTCTCATAGCAGCAGCTTTGAATGTGTGTTGCCAAAATGATAAATTCATCCAGGTTCTGCGGTGTTCATCCCTGGAGGCTAGTTGATCCTTAATCTTGTCTGAAAGTTAGTACAAAAACCTTGGAGAGCTGTCTCATCCCACCTGGTTTGGGTGGCTGTGATTTTGAATTTGAGGGCATGTTTAGAGACTGGGTTCTTCCCTTGTATGAGAGTTAGGAGGCGTTTCACAGCTTCCGCCTGCTAGAGTTGATAATCTAAAACAGTTTAAAATTTATCGAAAAACATAGAAAAAGTTAGAGTCGAGGAAATGAGAGTCCATGCATGAATGAGCCCAACATAACTCCCATTAGCTGGCTGATATTAAGGTAAGAAATCTTGGCCAGGTCAGAGGAATAGTCAAAGTCAAAGTCAACTTTATTGTCAGAACTGCAATATGTACAGGACATACACAGGACCGAAATTGCGTTTCTCTCAGTCCCTCGGTGCAACAGTAACCATCTAAACACTAAACACTAAAACATTTAATAAACATAAGCATAAAATAGTAAAAAAGTGTAACACTGTCCTGAGTTTTTTCATAATAGTATAAAAGTATGAAAATTTACACCAACACTGAAACACCAAACACCCCTAAAACACCAAACACCCAATGAACATAAGCATAAAATGAAATAATAAAAGTGTAATACTGTCCTGAGTTTTTGCATAGTAGTATGAAAAGTATAAAAACGTAAATCTATAAAATAAACTGAAGTTTCTAGCGTTGACATTTGCAAAGAGTGGCACAGCAGCATATAAGTTGATGTACACAGTATATGTATGAGGTAGTTGATGTTGGTATAGAGGCAAAGTGGCATATGAAGTAAGGCACATAAGGCACATTTGGCATCCTTAGATAAGGCTAGTCAGAGAATGCTGTATATGTATCTGCAGTAGTGTAGATAAAAGTAGTGTAAATGTAAACAGTAGTAATAAATGTAAAGCAGTAGTAATAAATGTAAACAGTGAATGTAAACAGTAGTATGACTATAGGCAGTAATGTAATACAAACATTAGTGCAAATATGAGAAGTAGTGCAAACTGAATGAACACATGACCGAGAGTTTAGTGAATAACCCGTTTGATGACACAGAGTCCAGTGTTAAAAACTTTGTGTTGAGTGGTAATGTGTGAGAAAGTTTTTTGTGTTAAGGCAGTTCAAATGGGAGGGGAGGCAGAGCAGGCAGAGTGTTTAGCATTCTGACTGCCTGATGAACAGAGCTGTCTCTCAGTCTGCTGGTACGAGCCTGGAGACTCCTCAGTCTCCTCCCTGATGGCAGCAGTCTAAAGCGGCTGTGTAGTGGGTGTGTGGGATCACCTGCCATGCAGAGGGCTTTCCGAGTGAGGCGTTTGCTGTGTAAGTCCTGCAGTGAGGGCAAGGAGGTGCCGACGATCTTCTCAGCTGCTCTCACGATGCGCTGGAGGCTCTTGCGGCAGGATGCAGTACATGCACCAAACCACACAGTGATGCAGCTGGTCAGGACACTTTCTATGGCACCTCTGTAGAAGGTGCACATGATGGGGGTTGAAGCTCCAGCCCTTTTCAGCTTGCGGAGAAAGTAGAGACGCTGGTGAGCCTTCTTTGCCAGTGCTGCAGTGTTCCTGCTCCAGGACAGGTCCTTTGAGACGTGCACTCCCAGGAACTTGGTGCTGTCCACTCTCTCCACTGCGGTGCTGTTGATGGTCAGAGGGGCATACAGGTAGTCCCCGATTTACGAGCGAGATCCGTTACAACGAGGCGCTCGTAAACCGGAAATCTCGTAATTTGGAACGGCCGCCATGTCTCTCGTAAATCCGGAAATTCGCTCGTAAATTGGAACGGTTTCGCTAGCGCGACTACAAACACTCTATTTTCATCCAAAAACTGCTTATGAGTGCATAAAAATGATCGGAAACGTGTGTCTATATGTTTATCTAACTAACTGTTGTGAAAAAACACATGAAAACTCAGTATTTTTTGTGTTTTTTCCAAAAATTCGCCAGCTCGTAAGTCTGGAACCTCGTAGATCAGAGCGCTCGTAATTCGGAGACTACCTGTATAGAGCTGGGAGCTCTCTTAAAAACTATGTTGCATTGTAATAAATAAAAAAACAAGTCTACACAAATCTGTGTTACCGTTAAATAGTTCTGAAGGTCTGAGGCTCTGATCCAGAGTGGCAACATTGGGGGTTGTGTGGCTCAGGGTGAAGATCGTGGGTGGAGAAGCAGGTGCCTCTTACATTTGTGGACTGGTCAGGTGGAAGTAATGCCAACAAGGTTTATAGGCTCAATCTTCCAGGTATAAAACCTTTTTTGTGTAAAGCCAACAAGGTTTTATTAGTGGTGAACACCATTCTGCTAAATTACTGGAGATTAGACTGGTTAGTGTTTAATTGAGAAATGATTTTTTTTTCTAAAATGGCTTTGTGCTTATCTATACATCAAATTTGCAAGTGAGTGTTGTTGTTGCTCAATTACTGTCATGGTCTGGGTTTGTTAAGGCTGGTGCATTCTATAACAAATTTACGAAGGACCCAGAATAATTGTCAACTGTAAGAGCAAGTCCAGGAACAGTTTTAACTGTGTTTATTTACAAGTGAATGATATGTAAATAGTCAAACTGCAACCTCTGGAGGAAGGTGCTGGAACTCTGAAGACAATGAAACAGTAGGAGCAGATTGAGTTTGCAGATGATGATAATAATAATATAATTTGGGACTGCAGGTTTTTATCCTAACTTTCTGTGGGATCTGCTCTCTCCTGTTCATGCCATCTCCTACTCAAGTTGCCTTTTTCAGGCTCTGGTGATGTACTCCTTTGCCTGATATGATTGTTAACAGCATACTGTAGTTTTTTATCTCACTATTTTAATTTATGTACTTCACATTGTCTTTATTGTTTGGACATACATGTATCTATTTGAAACATGACTGGGTTCCATAGAAAACAGGGCCAAGTTCATGCAAACATGTGTCCCACATTTAGTCTCTTTATACACGTTTATAGTGTACATGTATAGTGATTTTATTGATTGATCTCATGAGTATGAGATTCGGGTTTGTAGATTTACCTCAAACTGTTCAAAATTTCATTGCCATAGAGTATCATACCTCCTATGATGAATCAACTCATTTATGGTTTCAAGTTGACTAAAATACAGAGAAAATTTATTAATTTAGCCCCTTTTAAAGTTAAATAAATCATTTATTTAAATACACAGTTAAATATTGGATTGTTTTATGGCATTAATTTGGCCCCTTTTAAAGTCAAATAAATAATTTATTTAAATACACATGTAACACCCAATGAGCTTTTTACACTGGTAAGCAGGCTAGAAGATACAGAAGACTAAATTCATCTACTGGAGCTGGAGAACAGTAATTAAAGGACAACACCCACCATGTTTTCAAATTGCATCGCCATTAATATTTATTAGTTTATTTAAAAATAAAACAGGAGCGTTTATTAATATTGTAGAGAAATAAAGCTAAATGTGTTATTTCATGATTTATAGCAGATTTTAGCATGCAGCTCCGGGAAAATCTGCCCCTCTCCATATATGGGCATTGTCATCACTGAAGTTTCCGCCTTGGAGTTATAAGCGGAGTTATAACAAGTAGGGGTGCACCGATTTCAATTTTCTGGCCGATCACCGATTACCGATTTTTAGAAAGTCTGATCTGCCGATTCCGATTTTGGCCGATACCGATTTTCAGGTGTTAAAAGGTCAAAATGCACCCTAAATTTTCAGGATTTTCCAACCTTTGTTGAGGCAGATAAAATCGGTAGATAAAATCGGCTTCTCATTTAAAGATCGGCCGATCACCGATCTCCCCAAATTAAGGAAATCGGAGCCGATCGATCGGCCGGCCGATTTATCGGTGCATCCCTAATAACAAGCATGCATCAGCTTCTGACCAGAGAATACAACTAATAAAAACAATGTGTGGAACAAACGTCAGACTTTTACAAGTAGTCATGTTGTGTCATTTTAATATTTCCTCAGTAATAATTGTACAACTGTCTGCTGATCAACACAGCACCTCCGCTGCTCAGAGGGGGAAAAAAGTGAAACATATTTAATATTCCCTTGTTAATAAATCTGCATGTTGATTAATCCCGCAGTCACTCACTGATGTCATATTCTGAGCGTGCACCCACTTTTTATTCTCTCCCCGTGACCTGACAGCCAGGTCGGGGAGTACAGAATTAAAAAGGCAGCCGCAGAGGAGCTCTGAGCGCGCGTGCTCCCCGCAAGGCTACGGAGCCGAGCCCTGATGAAATGCGGAGCCGGAAGAAGACACGCGGCTGGCTCCTCATGGGCAGAGTGAGAGCAGCAACAGTTTTAACCGCAGCGTGAAGGAACTTCAAAGGTGACCAGCAGAACGCAGCCGGGAGAAGACGCGGCTGGCTCCAAGGCAACGGGCAGAGGAGTGAGTGAGAGCAGCGTTTTAACCGCAGCGGTGTTCTAATAAATAAATAAATAAAAACGGAGCGCTGGTCCAGCTGGTCCAGCTGTACACACAACTGCACCAGGAAATATTTAGAGATCACGCATCCACGTAGGACACGATCAACTGCAGTTCTCTCATAAACCTCCATGGCGAACTCACTCCTGCCTTTTTAGGGGGAGACTTCAATGAGGTGATTTCACACTTCGGCAATCTTCGGCCGGATTTCCGGATTCATCCGGGACTCGTTTTTTTTTTTACGTTCGTTTGGCCCAATTGCAAAAATGAAAATAGACATCATATTCTACTACAGTAATTGTCCAATATGGTGAATTGTTACTGTCATGGTAGGTGTTGTCCTTTAATGACAGAGACTGAAGTAGTTTTTTGATGGTACCATGTATTATAATAAACAAGAAGCAATAACAAAAATGTGTAAAATAAATAAACAAACATAAACCAAACACCGCAAAGTATGTACAAGTTGCTGCAGCGGTTATTGTTCTTAGGTGCACTTAATACTGTTGTAAAAGAAAGAAATCAAAATCAATACAAGCTCTTTGTCAGAGAGAAAAAATAAGGAAAAGTCCATCATCAGCTGTGCCAACAATCCAGGTCTTTGACACAACTAACTTCCCTCAAGTATGAGTTTGTAAAGTGTAGAATGTTCATGGAGGTTATATAAGTTCAAGCATGAAGAAATGTAGTTTGAAGAATCCAGTGTGTTGGAAGCTGTTTTGTGAGGGCAAAGCTAGTTAAGGAGATGGGCCTTAGGCTGTATTAGCCTCCTACCAGACCATGGGTAGAGTTCAGTTGTAGGCTGGGATTTCGTACTCCCAGCTGTGCAGTTGGTTAGCTCGCCATCCACAAACCTCCAAGCTGATTTATGAGGTTTGAGGAAATCCAAGTTCAGTCAAGTCCTTTCAAGTCCATTCAAGTTCACCTGGCCAATTCCAAGATATTTTCAGACTTAGACTGATGAAACTTTCCTCTGTGTGTTTGTCATCCGATCTGGTAGTGTCCATCCACCTGCTTCCCCCAGCCATCTGATTGGGAGGAAGTCAGTGCAATTTCTACCTTTCCTCCATAGCCACCATTGGTTAACACAATCACATGACTTATGTGAGATGTGGAACTACTCTGTGAGCACATGACTCAAGTGGCACTCACAGACAGCAGAAAGTGGGACTTTAAAGAACATATAGGTCAAAGGGAAAGAAATATACATGTACATATAGTTTTTATCCCGGGCTACACTCTCCCCCCTTTAACCCATGCATGTCCCAATGCATGTTAAACCTAAATGATTTGGACAACTGAGGGATTAGAATCTGGTGCAGTCGATGTACCAAGAGCATTGGACAAACTATGCAACATGGTCTGAACTACAGAGATCAAAGGGTTCCCTAAAGTAGTATACTGCAAACGCTTGGGAGGTGCTCTATGACGTGTTGAGCATCTTATACTAGACTCAGTATCAGACAAGTCATTTATGCAATCAAAGTTAGGTGGTTCAGTTAAATTGGTTTTATTCATCTCAGGATTTTCATCTTCATCTTGAAGAACTTCATAATTCATAGGAACATCTGTGAATGGCAGACCTACAGGATTAGGTAAGTTTTCTGGTAAGGTTTCCATTTCCACAGGCATAGCCATCAGTTCTTCTTCAGCATTATACTCAGATACTGATGGAGGTGACGTTTCTATAGGAGCTGGTAATTGGGTAGGTGCGTCTGCATGATTGGAGGATAACGTCATTGGAAGTCTCACTCTCCACAGAGAATTTTACTGGTTTCTGTACAAGGTGAACAGGATATTATTCCAATGGTTCCTCTTCTGCGGGCTTTTCAGATGCGTCAAGTTGTCTTTGATGTTGCAGACGAGTAACACGAGGCTCAGAAACAGAAACTGTCTCAGTGGATGGCTCTGCTACAGGAAGAAATCCACATGGAAGCAAAAAATCTCTATGCAGGGTACGTGTAGACCCATCTTTGCTTTCTGGCTTCACTGTATAGACTGGAAGGTCACCAGCTTTTGTCACTACCACATAGATATCTTTTTCCCATCTGTCACAAAGTTTGTGCTTACCCCGGATACGGACGTTTCGCACCAGTACTCTGTCTCCAACTTCTAGTTTTGACGGGGTAACATGCTGGTCAAAACGGGCTTTGTTCCTTCCTGCACTTTTGGCAGCATTTCTTGAAGCAATTTGATAACTTTCTTCCAGACTTGCCTTGAGATTCTGAATAAACTGGGAGTATGATTGTTGCTTTTCTTCATTTATTGGTAACCCAAAGGCCAAATCCACAGGCAAGCGTGGAGTTCTCCCAAACATCAGTTCGTAAGGCGTAAATCCAGTAACTTCATTTCTTGTGCAATTATAGGCATGCACCAATGGTTTTACATACTCCTTCCATTTTGACTTTTGTTTTGTCTCCAAAGTCCCAAGCATATTCAATAATGTCCGGTTAAATCGCTCAACTGGATTTCCCCGTGGATGATAAGGAGTTGTTCGACACTTTCTGATTCCGAGCAAAGTACAAAGTTCATGGATCAGTTTAGACTCAAAATCACGTCCCTGGTCAGTATGTAACCGTTCAGGTATTCCATAATAAACCATGAATTGATCCAAAAGACACTTTGCCACTGTTCGCGCCTTTTGATTGGGTGTTGGAATGGCAATGGCAAACTTAGTAAAATGGTCAGTCAAAACCAGAATATCCTTGGTATTACTAGTGTCAGGCTCCAGACTGAGAAAATCCATGCAGAGCAGTTCTAAAGGATGGGATGTTTGGATGCTGACTAAGGAAGCAGCTTTTTCAGGCAATGCCTTACGATGTACACAGCGACTACATGTCTTGATTGTATGCTCCACATCTACAGCCATTCTGGGCCAGTAAAACCGGGTTTGAGCCAGATCGAGAGTCCGCTCAATTCCCATATGACCCATATCATTATGCAGGCTCTGGAGAACTGTGGCCCGTAGCTCTTCTGGTAGGACAAGTTGGTAGAAAAGTATGTCATTGTCACGACGCTTCCGATAAAGGACACCATCTACAATTTCCAACTTGGGAAGTTCCCTCAGAAGAAGTGGAAGCTCAGGCAGCTCGTCTCTGGCAGTCGGTGGTACTTTCTTCCCTGACTCAAGCTGATAAATGACCTCCCGAATACTTGGATCAGCTCTTTGCTTATCTTGCAATTCAAGATGAGACAACATAGGTATGATGGGTAGTCCCTGCAGGTCATTGGTCAAGTTGTCAGGTGCTGCAACCACCATAATGGAGAGGGACTCAACAAGAGATGTTTCAGCTTGAGTTCTGGAAAGGCAACTTTGGCAAATAGCATTAACAACATCAACTTCAATTTCAGAGTCATCAGTACCAGACAGATGTTGTTGAGTGAATTTGTTGAGGAGTTCATGATCTTTTGATATTGAGTCATCTGATGAAGTTTCATGAGGAAGACGTGATAGAGCATCTGCATCCAAGTTGTGCCTCCCAGCTCGGTACTGCAGCTTGAATGAGAACGTTGACAAGGCTGCCAGCCAGCGATGGCTGGTGGCATCCAGTTTGGCAGAAGTCAAGATGTAAGTGAGAGGATTACTGTCTGTGATTACAGTAAAGTTGGCTCCATAAAGGAAATCCTGAAATTTTTCCGTCACACTCCATTTAAGTGCCAAGAACTCTAATTTGTGCGCTGGGTAGCGGCTTTCACTCTGGGTCAATCCACGACTGGCAAATGCGATAGCCCTCAATTTCCCCTCTTGCTCTTGGTAAAGTGCAGCTCCAAGCCCAGTGGTGCTGGCATCTGTGTGTAATATGTAAGGTAGAGCTGGGTCAGCAAAACCTAGGACAGGAGCAGTGGTAAGCTTGTCAATGAGGCTGGAAAATGCCAGCTGGCACTCTGGTGTCCATCTGCTGCCAAAGGTTTGTTTTGGATCCAGCAATCGGTTATCGGAACTTCTAGACTTGTGTCGGTGTTGTGAAGCATATCCTCGTGTTAGGTCATTGAGAGGCTTTGCAATGGCGGCATGACCTTTGATGAACCACCGGTAGTAACCTGCGAAACCCAGAAATGATTGCAAGGTCTTCAGATTAGTTGGAATTGGCCAGGACTTCAGTGTGGCGACTTTTTCCGGATCCGTCTCAACACCCTTTTCAGACACTATGTGGCCCAAATAACAAACAGAAGTTTGAAAGAATTTACACTTGTCTGGAGAGAGCTTCAATCCATACTCTTTTAATCTGTTAAGGACTCACAAGAGACAGGTTTCATGTTCCTCCAGGGTGTCTGAAAAGATGATCAAATCATCTATGAAAACAAGAACTTCTTTAAGATGGAGACTCCCCATACACTTTTCCATTAAATGCTGGAATGTTGATGGTGCATTAGATACACCTTAGGCTTAGGGCATCCTGTTAAATTCCTAGAACACAAGCGGGGTGACAAATGCAGTTTTAGCCTTATCTTCTTTGTGCATTTCTATTTGATAGTATCCTGACTTAAGGTCAAGCACGGAAAACCACTTGGATCCAGTAAGTGCAGAAAAGCTTTCTTCCAGATTGGGCAATGCATAAGCGTCTTTTATTGTTTGTAGGTTAAGTTTTCGATAATCAATGCAGAGCCTTATATCTCCATTCTTCTTCTTGACAACCACAATTGGAGATGAAAATGGGGACTCTGACTCCCTAATAACCCCAGCGTGTAGCAGTTCATGTAGATGCTTCCGGACAGCTTCTATATCTTGTGGGTGTATTGGTCTCGCTCGATGTTTAAAGGGTGTGTTATCATGGAGATTGATGTGATGTTTTACACGGTTTGTATAACCAAAATCCAAATCATGGTGTGAAAATACTTCTGGTA
>JBBPBX010052499.1:11171-24187 GCA_038048925.1 Garcialebias charrua
TTGCAGTGAAAGCCAGATGAACAGGATTCCACAAGTGTTTGCTATAAAACAATGCTGCTGTGAAACAGATGAAGAGCTGCAAGCAAGTTGTCCTAAAGGGGGAACCACTATCAAATATGTACATTATAAAACAAATTCACCATCACAATCTAAAGTGGTATTTTGAGACATCTGTTTTTATTTTTTTATTTTTTATTTTATTTGTTTCTAGTTGTGCTTGCTGGGATTGGGATAGATGGGGAGGGGAGAGGGCATTGAGAAGCATGAAGAAGTGCTGAGCTCAGCTTGGCTGGGGGCCAGAGGAAGACGCTCTGCCCCGAGCCAAAGAATTTTCTTCTCAGACATTGATACTTAATTAATTCCTTTTTTTTCCCAGAGTCACATCAACAATGCGTGGATTAGCCTGTATCTATTTAATTCACTGCATGCTGAATGAATAAGAAGTTCCAGCCATCAATGGAGGTATAACGACACCATCAAAAGACATTTAATCCGGATTTTATTTTTTGGGAAGGGGCAGATTATACATTGTATATTAAAATAAATTTCATGCAATCTGAGTACAAAGCAAGATAATCTTTTTTATATATATTTGTTCAGGTCACAATGAATAGTAAAGACACGATATTTATAACATGACAGTAATGAGATGAATCCAATAAGAAAAGACTCTTTCAGGGGAAATTGAAGGGATTAGGGATAAGACTCCAACTGACATGAGGGTGAAATTCACTCTCGCCTTTCAATTGTCTGTTGTCTGCCACTTCAGCTGATCTCTATCTTTTCCTCACAGGTTCTCATCATTTCTTCTTCTTTCCCAGATAACCCTTATAGACTCACACACAGCTCCTCATGTCTTTCCCTGCTTCTTCGCAGACAGAAAATGTCAAATGGTTGGAATAATCTCCTTTCACAACAAATGCTTATCACTTGTTGTCCTTCACGCCAGAGTTTTAGACTAACATCTGTCCATGTTAAGAAATGACAGAGCTGTAGCCAGTTAGCATAAACTGTAAATGATATGACACTGCAAGATGTGACTCATAGTATTTGTTGAGTATAGCGCTCAGCTAATACCACGTCAAATATTTGCTACATATCTGTAAAAATTGACAGAATTCTAGTAATTTGTAATGTTGGTCAGTAGTGGTAGTCATCTCAAATTGCACTGACTCCAAAAGTTAATTAGTTGTAGAGACATTTGTAAATTACTTCCTGAAGAGCTCATTAAAATTTGCCGAAAGGTTCACAAAATATTTTGTTAACAGGCAAACCAGGCTGAGTTTAACAGTAAATAGTAGTTTTAAGCAATGTTGCACAATGTGAAGCACTTGGAGTACGTGTCATGAATGACTCTCAGCTACAACCACGCCACATTTTAGATCCTGTTAATTGACTAATTGCCTTGGGATGTAAATAAATGTCTGCACAAGCCCACTATATAAAAACGAGTCCCACAGCAGCGTAGTAACTCTGTTTTTTTTTTATGTTGAAATTTAGGTCAAGTTCAACCCATCGTTCTGTTTGATTCAATGTCAGTCATTCTCAAAGACTGCGAGGCTGACTGATCTGCACTTTCAGCACCACGGAGAGCACCACACAGTGCTGCTGAGCAACACGCTCATACACACATACACATACACACACACACACACACACACACACACACACACACAATAGTTTCAATAGTTAACAAATAAAGAGAAAACCATTACCTGATCATATCAATAACAGTAACCTTCTTCGTTCTGCTGTTTACTGCTATTTTGAATAAAAAATTAAGAAAGAAAATTAACAATGCCAAAGGGAGTGAATTAAATATATTATTATTAATATTATCGTTGTTGTTGTATACTGGTGCAGGCTTTATCACTTCAAAAATGACTTGAATAATTAGTTTTTTACTGATAAAGCCTCCCGGATGAGAAGCGACACGTCTTTAGCTAATGAATAGAAGTGCATTTTTGTTGTTGTTTGTTTGTTTGTTTGTTTTTGGTTTTTTTGGGGGTGGTAAGGGTGACAAGATAAGATTAACTTTACTGTCGACCACAAATGTGGCAGAAATTTTCCTTTGACACATTCGACATTCATCAAACACACACAAGAGCCAACAAAAGAACATCATTAAACCACATTTTCTCCATTAGTCACCATTAAGATGTGTCTACTTAGCTGTATTCAAGAGCACTATTGCAGATGGTATAAATAATTTCTTATAAATATTCTTCCTGGCCAGCAGGACTATGTAACGCCTGTTTGATGGAAGCATCTGGATGTAGTTGTGTAGTGGATGTGAGGGGTCCTCGGTGATCAGGGTGGCTTTCTTGGTCACTGAGTGGCTGTAGATGTCTGACATGACAAAGTTATATCTTATCTTATCTTGTTTTATCGTATCTCTCCTCTACAGATCTCTGAGGATGGGATTGTATATGGAAATGTTTATGATCTTCAATGTGCAACTGCGGCTATATAACTTTATTGTTTACTTTCACATACTTATTTTGACACGTAGGCTCCCTGCCAAGCTGTTTCTGCACATAACAATGTGTCATTTTATGCTGGAGTTCCTTCAGACTTATTCTGGAGACAAAATGTAAATCATCTTCTAAACTCATATTCAAGTTGGCATAGAAATATATAGATTTATGTAACAGAATAACACGGTGTCCCAAATGTTTAGCTCCCTAAAAATGGCCTCAAACTGTTTATAGCATTTATTTCCCCCATGTTATATCTTGAAATTTTCAAAATATCTAAAACGTATAAATTCTGTCATGGTAAGTGAAAAAAATCTCACTCAGATTTGTTTTGTTTTGAACATCATTTTGTTAAGTGATCCAAAAATCTGCATTTAGCTTTATCTGGTGACAAAACAACTAGTCAACTGCTGTATATGGAATATCAAAGCGCAGCAACGCATGGGGTGATAGTTGCTTCTTTTGTAATGCGACAGGAAATCAGGTCAGTGAGTTTTAAACACTCCCGTGTGCATACACGTGCCAATAAACACACTGTGGTGTAAAATACACAGACTCAAGTCTACGAAGTTACATTTGGATTTTTGTCAAAATAAGCACATTTTGTTGTATTAAAGCAACTAAAACTTCCAATTGCATCAATTCTGTGCACATTGATTTAACATTATTAATTCTTATATTGACTAACGACCTCCAATGGGCTTTCTGAATTTGCACCTATAGCTTGTGATGTCAGGGATTTACATTTTTATTGATATTTCATATATTTTGCTCCTTTTGATTTTCGGGAGTCTAAAAAATCCTTTGAATATGAATGATTTGGCAAAGAAGATCTTCAAATAGTTACCACTTTATGCATTTAAACAACCAAGTTTAGTAGAACCATCTGACATAAGTTAAAGTGAATCTAACAGTACAGTTCTGGAGGTGTAGAGGACAAGGCCACCATGATCATGGTGATTACAGTTTTTATGACTAAAGATTTAGGCCAGGACTCTGCAGTTTATACTCATCCAGCGGTCACTCGTTCAGGAATGCAATATTTACATCTTTGATAGAGAGGAACGGTGGTTTGAGAGAGGAGTAAAGGAGGCCATCTTTGTGAAAAGAAACTGTCCATCATTAAACAGAGGTGGAGGCCTCCATGTCCATTTGTCACCTTCATATACTGTAATGTTGTTATTGCTATCACAGTACTCAGCCCTCTGTGAATAGCAAACAGCCATCAGAGCATTAACGATCCATTGTTAGATTGATGCTCCTCCTTTATCATTTGACCAGCTAGTTTTGGCTGTCAACAGCAAACTGGTGTGTCCATTATGAGAAGGTGCTGCTTATATGACTGTTTACAAAAATTTTTTTTTTACTCCATCCAGAACCTGACTTAACTTTGTTAGCTTTAGGGTATATTATGCCCATTCTCCATAACCTTCATTGGCTTCCTGTCGCCTACAGAATTCAGTACAAAACTGCTCTCATTACACATCAATGCTTACATGGAGCTTCACCAGATTATCTGAAGGATATTCTTATTCCATACTCATCCACCCGGTCGCTGCGGTCACAGAACAGTAATCTCCTTCACATTCCGAGAACCAAATTAAGGACCATGGGAGACCGGGCTTTCAGTGTGGCTGCCCCCCGCCTGTGGAACTCTCTTCCTGACTGTCTGAGAGCCCCACAGTCTGTGGTTGACTTTAAGAGCGGCTTGAAGACCTTTCTTTTCAACCGAGCATACTCTACCTCCTCATGATTCTACTTTTGATCTTAGTTGATACTGTTATTGATTTTACTTGTTTTACTTGTTTTATTGACATTTAATTCTGTTGCACTTTGTAGCACTTTGAGATTTTCATTAATGAAAAGTGCGTTATAAATTGAATTCATTATTATTATTATTATTATTATTATTATTATTAGGGTTAGGATTCAAAACATAAATTACAAATCTGTTGAGAAACAACAACGACAACAAAATGTAAAGCTACTTTAACACGTTACAGAGAGGTACTGCATGTTTGATTTTAAAATGGACTTCATTGTCTTCCTGCAGCCTCTTGGAGGTGCACAACATACCATACCATACCATTTTATTTATAAAGCACTTTAAACAGGAACAAGTCCACACCAAAGTGCTGGACAAACAAACACGCAACAGGCAACACAGACAATGAAGTACAACACGAAAAACATAAAAACATTGCAGATCATAAATCAAACGATCCAATACAAATCAGCTGGCATTGAAAGCGATGGAGTAGTAGTGAGTTTTTAACCGGGATTTGAAAACCGAGAGGGAGGGGGCCTGTTTGATGAGCAGCGGTAACTCGTTCCAGAGTCTTGGGCCTGCTACAGAGAACGCCCTGTCACCCCTGCGCTTAAGGCGAGTTTCTGGAACTATTAAGAGTACCTGATCCTCTGACCTCAAAGCACGTGGAGGGACATATGGGTGTATCAGATCCGAGAGATAGGCGGGGGCGAGACTGTTCAGCGATTTGTAGACATACATGAGAATTTTGAATTGGATTCGAAGATGAACCGGTAGCCAGTGAAGGGAGGCCAAGACTGGTGTAATGTGCTCTCTTTTGCGTGTGCTGGTTAAAAATCGGGCAGCTGCGTTCTGAACCAGTTGTAATCGTGCAATGGTGGCTTGACTGACGCCAAACAGAAGTGAATTGCAGTAATCAAGCCTAGATGTAATGAATGCGTGAATCACTGTCTCCAGGTGCTTTTTGGATAATATGGGCTTCAGCTTAGACAGACGCCTCAGCTGGAAAAAACAGGATTTGACGATCATGTTTACATGACTGTTGAGTTTCATGGAAGGATCCATTATCACTCCCAGATTTTTGACTTTTTGTTTTTCGGACAGGGGTAGAGCAGACAGGTCAATGCAGTGGTTTGAGGTTGTGTCATTGGGAAGGAACAATATGGCTTCAGACTTCTTATCATTGAAGCTTAAGAAATTTAAAGCCATCCAGTCCCTGATGTCAGCCAGGCAGTCGAGCAGAGGTTGAATAGAGCCTGTACCATTTTGTCTTAGGGGGAAGTAGATTTGACAGTCATCAGCGTAGAAGTGGAAAGGTATATTGTGTTTCCGGAAAATAGCACCGAGTGGCAGCAGGTATAAGGAGAACAAGAGAGGACCCAGGATGGACCCCTGCGGAACCCCCCATTTAAGAGCCGCCACTGCAGAAGTAAAATCATTGATGGACACACAAAAAGACCTGTCAGAGAGGTAGGATCTGAACCAGTTTAGGGCTGATCCTGAGATGCCCACCCACTGCTCCAACCTAGCAATGAGGATCTCATGGTCGATGGTGTCGAAAGCGGATGTGAGGTCCAATAGGACAAGCAGCACAGAGTCACCAGTATCTGTGGATAGAAAGATGTCGTTAAAAACCTTCAGTAGGGCAGTCTCAGTGCTGTGGAGGGATTTGAAGCCAGACTGGAAAAGCTCGGGGATAGCGTGATCCTCCAGGAAGCACTTTAGTTGGGACTCAACTATTTTCTCTAGAAGTTTAGAAACAAATGGGAGTCTGGAGACAGGCCTGAAATTGGATAATACTGACGGGTCGAGGTTTGGTTTTTTCAGGAGGGGTTGAACAGCAGCATGTTTTAATGATTTTGGCACCACACCCGAGGATAGACTGCTATTTACAATCGAGAGAATGGAGGGACCTAGAGTGTGAAAAACCTCCTTTAGAAGCCGAGGGGGGACCACATCGAAGGGGGAGCCAGATGGTTTCAGGCTGCACATGACCTGCTCTAGAGAGGACAGAGAGACTGGTTCAAAATGGTCAAACACAGCAACAGATTGAGGTGGGATGGATGGATCGTGAGATGGAGGAGAAATGAGAGCCCTGGTGGTTGCGATTTTATCTAAAAAGAAATGTTGGAAGTTCTCGCACAGCTCAGTCGAGGCTTCCATGGGTGATTGTTCAGTGAGGTGGAGAACAGAGTTTAAGGTGGAGAACAGAACTCGAGGGTTACGAGAGTTTGCAGCAATGATATCAGAGAAGTATTGTGATTTAACATGGGTGGTGTAATTGTCAGCTGTCACTTTTAACTACACTAGTGGTGATATATTGATAAATACAACAACGTGAAATAGAACAATTTGCATGGAAATTATAGAATGTCTATTTTTTTATATTAAACCAATTTATACAAAGCAATGTATTAAAACATGGACCACAATGTCCCTGTTATTATTTTTTCTTTATTTGAACAGCATCTAATCTCAGACCTTTCATCGCCCCAGGCATTTTTTTTCTTTCTGCCTCTTCTCCGGCAGATTAATAAGGCGCAAAGGAGCAGCACTCATTCATTCGTGAAGTGTATTTTGATTCCCTTCTCCAAGCCCGGATGCACTGATTACAATGAAGAAGGTCAAAGCGATGAAACATGCAGAAACACATTTTCTGTTAGGTGAACCTTTACTTCTTTTTTTTTTCTTTACAGTTTGTTTCTCATTCAAATATTCCGTTGCTACAAACACTCTTATGCATTTGCACCTCCCCCCCCCACCCCTGTTTTCACAGAGGATATGAAAATGGAGTATGAATATGGAGAAGCAAGGATATTGCCTATGGTGAACCTATGCATAATGCAGCTTTTTCTGTCTCATCTAGATTCATTCAGACACACACTGAGATTCACACTATCACCATCATGTGAATAGAAAAACAGGACAATAAATCCCTCTTTCTCCCGCCCTCCTCAGACTATTCCTCCCCTACAAACAGTCACGGACAAGTCACATAAACACATTTCAGATTTCACTTATAGTCTCTTACCAGCAAGTCCATTCTGCACAGATCAAACAAAGCCCATTCAGAGCAAGCAGCAGCTGCAGTGATACAACCCTAACATTTGCAGTGGTGGGTACAAATACTTTGTTACTGTTTTTCATGTACAGTCTGTACTTTACTTAAGTAGAATTAAATGTGGGTACTTTTACTTTTACTCCACTACATTTTACATAAAGTATCTGTACTTTCTTCTACACTACATTTCTATAATGTGTTGAGTTACAAGTTACATTCACATTGCAGCTTTTTGATTTGTCATTAGTTTGAAAGTAACTGATGTCGAGAGGGGAGTTGGTCCATTGAATCACTGCAAAGTGGACAGGTAACATTAGATTTGTCTTCAAGAAGAGATGGACCAGTGACATATAGTACACATGTCAAAGTCAAGGCCCGTCGGGCAGATCCGGCCCGCAAATTAATTATCTGTGGCCCCCTGAATGATATTTAATTACTATTAGAATCGGCTTGCAGACCACAGCCGCCCGCTGGTGTTTTGAACGCACCAACACTACATTCCCCACAATGCAACAGTAGTAGGGATGGGGCCGATCCGATCCGTAGGCGTGTCTCATCAGACCTGCCTTGCAGCCCGCTACAATGTGCGGACTGAGTGAGTAGCACTGTTGCTAACAGCTAGCCAACTTTTCATCTTAACATGTCCGCTGTGTAGAAGTATTTTACACTAAACACTGCAAGACAGCAACTTGCAATGTCTGCAGAGCCATAGCGCCACATTAAGCCACGGTCAAGTTAGTTTTACGTTGGACATTCGAGCTCTGGGGCTTCAGCGGGACGCCACTCTCGCTGAACCGAAACAGGGAAACAGACCGCGGCCAGATGACTCCAGTCCGACCCGCTGTCTGACCGTCTCATAGGAGGGACAGGCTGAGAGCGGCTGACCGAAATCAGAGCGCCCGCCGCGGATTGAACAAGAAAAACACACTGCTGAAGACACGGAGCTCAAATGTTCACCAAGAAGTTGCTAAACTTCATCGTAATTAATGACCAACAGCTTTCAGCTGTAGAAAATTGAGGATTTCACAGCTTGATACTTGCAGTCAAGATATAGTTTACCCTCCAGGAGATAGTTATCAGTACAACAGTAAACAATCATAAAAAAGCATATTAATAAAATTCACATGAAAAATGTATAAAAAAAGAAACATAAACAGCTACATTATAAAGCTATGTAAAATACTAAAAACAGGAATGCTTGTGTTGGTTTATGTCATGAACTTAGCAGATGTAAAGCTATTTAATATTTAATTTAATTTATTTATTCATTCATTGAAAAGAGACAAAATAAAACAAATTCATCAAAAAGAAAACATTGAATGAAAGGAGTGCAAAAAGAAGAAAAAAATTATTATATCACCCCCTTATAATAAACATTGAACCAGTCCGGCCCTTGGCTTGTAGCAAATTTTGTTTTTTGGCCCTCAATCTATTTGACTTTGACACCCCTGTGTACGTCATTGAGCTGGGAGCACCCACAGCACAACTAACGCACCCAAAATGGATTCCACCACAGAGATTCAGCCAGAAGATACACACCACCCATGGCCTTATTGAAAGACTATTGAAAGATTATTGAAAGACTATTGAAATATTATTGAAACACTATTGAAATATTATTAAAAGACTATTGAAATATCATTGAAAGACTATTGAAATATTATTGAAAGACTGTTCAGTAGAGCAGGACAGATTCTCTCTCACAAAAGAGACAGACTGGACTCAAAAAAACTTTGAAAATCAAAGTCAAGTCAAAGTCAAAGTCAACTTTATTGTCAGAACTGCAATATGTACAGGACATACACAGGATTGAAATTGCATTTCTCTCTCAGTCCCTCGGTGCAACAGTAACCATTTAAACACTAAACAATTAATAAACAAGCATAAAATGAAATAATAAAAGTTTAGTACTGTCCTGAGTTTTTTTTGCATAGTAGTTTTCCATAGTAGTAAAAAAAGTATAAAAAGTTTCACCAACACCAAAACACCAACATTTAATAAACATAATCATAAAATGAAATAGAGTGTAATACTGTCCTGAGTTTTTTCATAGTAGTTTTCCATAGTAGTATAAAAGTATAAAAAGTTTCACCAACACCAAAAATGAAATAGAGTGTAATACTGTCCCGAAGTATAAAGTATAAAAAGTATATCTATAAAATAAATGAAGGTTCTGGCATTTGACATTTGTAAAGAGTGACAAAGCAGCATATGGGGTTAATGTACACAGTATATGTATGAGGTAGTTGATATTGGTATAGAAACAAAGTGGCATTATGCAATAAGGCTAGTAAAAAGAATATATACTGTATATCAGCAGTAGTGTAGATATAAAAAGTCTAGATGTAAACAGTAGTAATAAATGTAAACAGTAGTAATAAATGTAAACAGTAGTAATAAATGTCAACAGTAAATGTAAACAGTAGTATGACTATAGGCAGTAATGTAATACAAACATTAGTGCAAATATGAGAAGTAGTGCAAACTGAATGAGCACATGACCGTGAGTTGAGTGAATGACCCGTATTGATGACACAGAGTCCAGTGTTAAAAACTTTGTGTTGTGTGGTAATGTGTGAAAGTTTTTTGTGATTAAGGCAGTACAAGTGGGAGGGAGGGCAGAGCTGGCAGAGTGTTAAGCATCCTGACTGCCTGATGAACAGAGCTGTCTCTCAGTCTGCTGGTTCGAGCCTGGAGACTCCTCAGTCTCCTCCCCGATGGCAACAGGCTGAAGCAGCTGTGTAGTGGGTGTGTGGGATCACCTGCCATGCAGAGGGCTTTCCGAGTGAGGCGGTTGCTGTGTAAGTCCTGTAGTGAGGGCAAGGAGGTGCCGACAATCTTCTCAGCTGCTCTCACTATACGCTGGAGGCTCTTTCGGCAGGATGCAGTACATGCACCAAACCACACCGTGATGCAGCTGGTCAGGACACTTTCTATGGCGCCCCTGTAGAAGGTGCACATGATGGGGGTTGGAGCTCCAGCTCTATTCAGCTTGCGGAGAAAGTAGAGGCGCTGGTGAGCCTTCTTGGCCAGTGATGCAGTGTTCCTGCTCCAGGACAGGTCCTCTGAGACGTGCACTCCCAGGAACTTGGTGCTGTCCACTTTCTCCACTGTGGTGCTGTTGATGGTCAGAGGGGCATGTTGGGCATCCAAAATCAACTTCTTCTGAACTTGAACAATAAATTCTTGCTGCAATATTAAAATGTGTCAGTTCATGGGATGTTAGGAGACAAGAGATGTCTCCACATGTCTCGACACTCAGGTCCAAGTTTTAACAATGGTGTCAGGAAGTTAAAATATTGTTCACTATTGACCCATTACAAGGTTGACTAGACAGTATTTTAACTAAAGTTTATGACAAACTGGAGTTGAAATGATTAGATATTCCTGATGCTCCTTTTTTCTGTCAGACAACTTTTACTTCAATGTTTTTACTGCAGTTAAAATGACACATTGGTTTTGCTTTATGTTAAATAAAAATGTTCAAAGGTACTTATACTTAGGTATTTATCTTTCTTAACTCGGCATGTTATCCCTGAAATTCTGATGCACAGAATCCCAAATCCAAGTCACAGAGTAAACACAATAAAAACATGTAGCATTGTTCATTAAAATGGCTCAACACTATTAATGTATAACATAAAATATACATATGGTAGGTACACTTAATAATTTTGTAGACCATTAATAAATTCAGCAAGTACTTTAACTTTAATACTTTAAGTATTTTTAAAAGCAAGTACTTATTTACTTTTACTTAAGTGAAAATATTAATATGGTACTTTTACTAGAGTACAGTTTTGTCTGTTTATTTGTACTTTTACTTAAGTACAGTGTACTTTCTCCACCACTGAACATCTGGAGTCAACACAAGTCAAGATGGCCACCACATCCAACTAATTTAAAAAAGCACACAAGAATGGCTTTAACTGTGCTAACTTTAAGGATACTGAGCTCAAACTTGGTGGGGTTGTAGCTGAGACTGATCCCTAAAATATATTCGGAGAGTGACACTTTATGCAAGATCCTTCATTGAAACTTTGCCAATACTTATTTGAAGTGAACTTTGTTTGTCCGTTAGCAAAATGTCTCATGAACTACTGACTGAGTTTCAATGACACCTTCAGTAGCTAAATACAGGTAGTCCCCGATTTACGAGCGCTCTGATCTGCGAGTTTCCAGACTTACGAGCTGCGAATTTTTGGAAAAAACGAAAAAAATACTGAGTTTTCATGTGTTTTTTCACTACAGTTAGTTAGTTAAGCATATAAACACACGTTTCCGATCATTTTTATGCACTCAAAAGTAGTTTTTAGATGAAAATAGAGTGTTTTTAGTCGCGCTAGCGAAAACCGTTCCAATTTACGAGCGGATTTCCGGATTTACGAGAGAAATGGCGGCCGTTCCAAATTACGAGATTTCCGGTTTACGAGCGCCTCGTTGTAACGGATCTCGCTCGTAAATCGGGGACTACCTGTAATCGTTATCTACATCTCCACCACTGATTATGTTACAAATTAAATAAATATGGCTGCCACAGCCAAACCATCTTAGAAAAACACAAAAAAGTCCATAACATAGATATAGATGTAACATGGGATGGTAGTAGCTGAATTCTTATGATCTTGGTTTAAAACTGACATGAAACGAGGCAGGAAGATGCGAAATGTTATGACTTCTATTTTACTATTGTAATAGTTGTTCTCTGGTTCTGGTGTGAAGTCAAAAAAAATAACACTGTGAATAATAAAGAAGTCTGGCATGATACAAGCGCAATAAGACATGTGGGTTGTAAAAAACAGTGTGTGCAGTGTGGGTAAAAACAGACAGTGGTCGAGCACGTGAACACAGCTTCTGCTCCAAAAAGATGAGATGTGCAGAAGTGAGAGCCAGAGCTGTAGAAATCTAACCCCCACCTCTTAGACAGGACTTGAAACTATTTGATGGCAGAACAGGAGAGAAGACGTGTGAAGTGACAGATTGTGGACTGATGGAAGTGATGTTTGACCGTCCTGTCTCTGTGCGTAAAGGGGAGCGCACCGGGACCGGGCGTTGCTGCTGCCCCTGAAACTTGTTGAGCCTAACTTATTTGTTTGTGTAGTGTCACCACTTCACCACCACCACCCCACCCCACCTTCCAAGACAAAGTTGAAAGCAGCATGAAGGAAGTGTGTCCGGGTATACATAAAATAATGTTCAGACAGAACATGTGAGTCCGATGGAGTTTGGTCACACGTTTGGGCTGTAACATTTTGTAACAGTTTATTCATTCATTCATTAATTCATTCATTCGTTCATTCATTCATTCATTCATTTATTCATTCATTCATTCCTTTCTTTCTTTCTTTCTTTCTTTCTTTCTTTCTTTATTTATTTATTTATGTCTGCACAAAACTTATTTGAGCTGAGTCTGTGAGAACTTAAATGTTTCCTGGCCATATGCATGTGCTCATGACACGTTTGACTGGAGATTTGTGGGTTTTAAAGGAGAAACACCTCAAATCCAGTTTGATTACTCAAGAGTAGAACAAAAAAACTATATACGATCAATACCCTGCTTTTTATTATCATTCAACTGTCCCAGGTAATATGGAATAAAACTTGCAGGCTCTGCATCTTCACCATTTTAGAATTGGCACACTGCACCAGCCTAAATTAATTGAACTTGCCGAGGTTTCTAATCGTTTTAAAAACACAAATGCAGCTTGGT
>JBBPBX010052500.1:4741-19964 GCA_038048925.1 Garcialebias charrua
ATATAGGTGTGTGTGTGTGCGTGGGTTTCTTTTATATATAATCTAGGTGTGTTTGTGTGTGTTTATTTATATATATATATATATAATCTAGGTGTGTGTGTGTGCGTTTATTTATATATATAATCTATGTGTGTGTGTGTTTAGTTATATATATATATATATAATCTAGGTGTGTGTGTGTGTGTTTGTGTGTGTTCATAAATGAACCCTAATGTTTGTATACTGTGCTTTGACTTTCCTCCTTTCTGTTATATTTCTGCATAAGGTGAGTTCCAGATGGATGAAGCTCCAGTTGGTCCACGGATGGATGAAGCTCCAGTTGGTCCAGGGATGGATGACACTCCAGTTGGTCCAGAAGTTTGTGTGCAGTTATGTACCACAGCAACAAATGAGTGAAAATGTAATTTCTATAAATAAATCTGCGTTTGAAGTACATTTGGTGTTGCTGTGAAACAGGCATTGCTAAATGAACGTGTGCTTTCCTTTAGTTTGAATAAAACAGTTGCACTAAGTTTCACCTTCTTTATTTCAATAAGATATGTTGTTTAATGTCTAATGAGAAGTTCTACTGCAAATAAAAAAACAAAGATGTAGTGATTGTTTTTTTGGCAACTTACCAGTTTAGTTTTTTATTGACAAGTACAAAACTTAAAAACATGCATGTTGCTGTATGGTTCCTCCTCCAGGAGGAGACTGATAAAGTTCAGAATAAAAGCTATAATTATAAACTAAAAACAGTTGAAACTGAATACAATATGAGAACTGTGGGTGATTTGATGTCTTTTAATGAAAATGATTGGCTGCAGAATAAATACCAGAATAAATACCAGGTCAAATACACTCTTCAACAAGAAATGATGGGCAGTTTCTGATTTTAAACAAACTGGAACAGATTCCTCATCATGTGGGACCACTGGACGACCACTGGACGACCACTGGACGACCACTGGACGACTGGAGCAAGCAGCAAACCCCTCCGGAATCCAAGACGATGGAACTTGGCCCTTCACTCGTCTGTACCTTAAAAAAAGAATAAAACTGTCATGTTTGCATCACAAAGTCTAAAATAAGACCAAGTTTGCTACTCAAAGTAGAAAGAATAAATCAGAGTCAGAGTCAGAGTCAGAGAGAATTTATTGTCATTTGCACCGCATGTAGTACATGTGTTGAAAACGAGATTATGTACACAGGGTCCCAGTTACATCCAACAACAAATGCAAGAGAAAAACAATAATAACATCTAGGATTAACTAAGAGAGACATCAGCTAGTAATACACTAAGCCCTAATGTAGTAGAAAAACATCATTATAAACAGCAGCACGAACATGAGTCATTATGAGCAGATGGTCACAGATGAACGCAGCAACAAGAAACAGATCAGTATCAACATGATGTGACATTTTGCAGTGTTTATTCTTATTATTTATTTATTCATGAGTCTGACAGCCTCAGGGTAGAAGCTGTTCCTCAGTCTAGTGGTTCTACATTTGATGCTCCTCAACCTCCGTCCCGAGGGGAGTGGTGCAAAGAGTGAGTGTGCTGGGTGAGTGAGGTCTTTCATGATGCAGGTGGCTCTTTTTCTGCATCTGGAGGTGTAAATGTCTGTGATGGTGGGGAGACTGACTCCCACAGACTTCTGTGCAGCCTTCACCACTCTCTGTAGAGCTTTCCTCTCTGCAACTGTGCAGCCTCCATGCCACACGTTGATGCTGGAGCACAGGACGCTCTCCACTGCACACCTGTAGAACGAGGTGAGGACTGAGCTTCTCAGACCAGCTCGTCTCAGCCGTCTGAGGAAGTAGAGTCTTTGATGTCCTTTCTTGATCAGGCTGGTGGTGGTTTAGTTGCTCCTAAAATTTTTACTCATTCACAAAGATATACTGTATGTTCAATTTTATATTGATTTCAGTAATTTTATCTTGGATTTACTTTAATATTTTTGAATTATTGTGCCAGGTGCTTGTGTCATTACCTGCTGTTCTTCTGCCCTTCCCTCTCAGAATATTGGTTATCTGGGAGTGGAGCTGAATTCATGCATAATGAAAGCTCATCTGTCACAGCAGAGAGCTCTCGACCTGACAGGTCAGCAGGTCAGACCCAGAAGGATGGTGACGGCGGCGTCCATCATGCGTCTCCTCTGCTTGATGGCGGCCGCTCATGTGGTCGTGAATCTCGGTCTGCTTCATATGAGATCTCTCCAACGTTGGTTTGCCCACCTACGCATAGACCTTGTGCGTCAGAAGAGGCGGATGGTTGCGGTTCCCCCCTCCGTGTGAACCGATCTACGTCATTGGGGGAACCCCCTCACATTGGCGGAGGGAGTCTCCATGACCACACCTACGTAATACGTCCCGGTGTTCACGGACGCTTCTCTGACAGGCTGGGATGGCACATGTCTATCTCAGACCGTTGGAGCGAGGTGGCCAGATCACACTCGCCTCCATATAAACGTGTTAGAACTGCTGACAGTGTTCAAAGTTGTGCAACATTTTGCTCCTCTGCTTCAAAACAAGCATGTACTGATACACACCGACAACAAGGTGGCAGCATCGTACATAAATCGCCATGGCAGTGTTCGCTCAGCCCAGCTGCTGCGCATGGCGAGACAGCTTCTGCTCTGGGCCCACCGGCACCTACTCTCTCTGAGAGCTGTGAACATTCCCGGTGTTATGAACAAGGGGGCAGACATCATGTCGAGGGACGGTCCACGTCACGGAGATTAGGCTCTCCATTCTGACATAATCGCTCAGATCTGGACCAGATTTGGTCGTGCAACAGTGAATCTGTGAGAAAATGCACAGTGCCCACTATGGATCTCACTGAGCCCACGCAACAATCCTCCCCTGGGTGTGGACGTTTTTGCATACAGCTTGTGGCCAAAGAAGCTGTTATATGCTTTTTCTCCAGTTCCTCTTATCCCCCACGGCCTAGAGCGAGTCCAGAGGGAGAAACTGCTCAGTCATCCTCATAGCTCTAGAGTGCAAAAACGCACCATTGTTTCTGAACCTGCAGCAGCTGGTGGCAGACAAACCATTGCAGCTTTCGTGGAGAAGGGACGCGCTCCTCCAACGAGGAGGGGTGATCCTGCACTATCCGGAGATAGGCCAGCCCCTTTGGGCTTGGATGCTGAACGGAACCGTTTAGCACATTTGGGCCTCTCTCCAACTGTTGTCCACACTATCCAAGATGCACGAGTTACGTCTACAACAACACTTTATGCATCTAAATTGGCAGCTTTTCAGCGTTGGTGCACTGAAAATGATGTTGACGCTACATCATGTGAGATTGGCTGCGTACTGTCATTCCTACAGCTGCTGATGGACAGGAATTTAGCCTTCAGTCCCATTAAGGTTTACGCTGCAGCTATTTCCTCGTGTCATGAGGGGTTTGGTGAAAGGACGCTGTTTAATCACCCTATGATGAAACTTTTTTTAAGGGCGTGTGACGGCACAGACCGGTAACACGCCCCATTGCTCCTCAGTGGGACCTGACTTTAGTTTTACGCACGTTACTTAAAGCTCCTTTTGAACCTTTAAGTAAAGTGCTGATAAAGTTTCTGTCGCTTAAAACCGCATTGTTGTTGGCACTCACATCCGCTAAGAGAGTGAGTGATTTATGTGCGCTTTCTGTGGCTCCTTCATGTTTGAAAATTCAACCTGATAGAAGCTCTGCCACTTTAAGGCCCAATCCGGCCTACATGCCAAAATGCATAAATAGTTCTTTTAAATCAAGGACTATCATGCTAAATGGGTTTCATCTTCCCCCACACACGTCAGAGGAAGAGGCCACGTCTCATTTATTGTACCCTGTTCGTGCGCTCACATGCTATGTGACACGCACAGCCAGCTTACGTCATTCTCAACGCCTGTTTGTTCACTACAGAGACAGCTCTGTTGGATGCGCTTTGTCCTCCCAGCGCCTCTCTCATTGGTTGTGTGAGGCCATATCAGAGGTCTACAGGACCACTGGAGCAGAACCCCCACAAACCCTGCATGCACACTCCACACGGGCGATAACGTCCTCCACAGCGTTGCACGGTGGGATGACGGACAGCTTTTTACTCATACTTTTTTCTTGTTTTGTTTTATTCAGTACTTTCTGCTGTTTTTTCATCGATCCTTGCCTGGGCATTTCTACTCATCAACAAACTTGGATTTTACTTGGATTTACCTGCTGCCTGCTCTCGTCTGGACTTTGCTGCTTCTCATCCACCACCACCCAGCATCTGGCATCCTCCTTTATTCAGCCGTGGAGCTCCTTCGTGTTCAATTCCTACCGGCCACGCCGCCTGTACTCCCTCTTGAGGAAATTGCCTTCCATCCTTGTCGGAGATACATCCACCGGGGCTCGCGCCATCGACTCAACGCTGACCAGGCTCATCCCATAACCTCCATCTGGTCTGACTCTCGCCATTCTTCACGCTGCAATGTTCGGACCGCTAACAGCAGCAGCACGTTCCTAGCTCGGTCGGCTAACGCTCCGGTCACTACTTCCGCCTCCTCCGTAAAGTTTGGACTTCTGAACGTTCGCTCCCTCACAGGCAAAGGTCAGCTTATTCATGATCTAATATCTGACCGAAAACTGGATTTCATCTGTTTAACAGAAACGTGGCAACAACAAAACGACTTTTTTAATCTGACCGAGTCCACTCCTCCTGGGTTAGTTTGCATCGCCAAGGCCCATGCCTCGGCCCGTGGAGGAGGTCTCGCGATAATTCACCGCGAGAACTGGAAGGTCACTCCGGTTCACACCCTCCCTTCTCCTCCTTTGAGCACACTGTGTGCCTGCTCGCTGGCCCCATTCCAACTGTGGTGGCCACAATCTACCACCCGCCAAAAGTGAACAGCTCCTTCATGAATGACTTTCCTGCATTAATGGCTCATCTAACAGCTCTTTCACCCAATGTCATCCTGCTAGGCGATTTCAACGTGCATCTGGATGAAGAAAACAACCCCCTCACCAGGGACTTCTCATCTTACCTGGACAGCTGCGGCTTTCAACAATTCATCAACTTTCTAAAGCACAGACAGGGCCACACCCTGGACTTACTATGCTGTTCTGGACTTTCTCCACTTAACTGTTCCTCTGATGAACTTTTATTTACTGATGTAGTGATTTAGACCTTCTGTCTTGACCTTCAAGTACACCTCTCTGTATCTCTTTGAAACTCTCAGTGTTACACCTTCTTGAAACTCTCAAGGAGACAAATGGACACTTTTATTTTTTACAATTATTATGAATTAATGGACACTAATTAATCAGATTGAACTTTCTCTTTAATGTGTGTTAATTCAGAATTGATCAACAGTATATTTTGTCATTTTAATGATGATCTGTTACTTGCATGAGTTTGACTTCTGCTGGTTTATTCTACAATACAAGTGTGCTCTGAAATCTAGGACATGAGTCAGGGTAAGCTGTTCACTCTCTTCTCTGTTTTGTCTGCAACCTAGACTCAACAGGCCAGTCCATCTGGCCGTCTATGTAAACAGTTTTCCTGTCTCCGTCAAGAGACTTTCTGCCTATGAGATGAAAACCCATCTCTTATTTTGTTAGTTCAGCCAGTAGTCATTTAGGAGGTGGGTCAGACCCCACCTCCCATATAAAGTGGCACTTCCTATTTGGACTTTAAGTGCTTGGAAGAGAACTAACTCGCAACTGGTTTCTCTCCTCTGGAAAAGCTGGAGACGTTCCGGTCATATGTCAACTCGACCCACGTCTCAGCTGGAATCATAGTAAAGCCTTACTGTGATCCTTTCACTCATTTCTGAAAGAATTTGTTTTCTGAAGTTTATTTTGAAAATCCGTCAGTGCGATTGGGGCCTGTTCCTGCCGGTGAAAGCGTGCTCCCGCTCGTCTGATCCAGATATACACGCACGAAGTCATCTGGACGTTCACTGGACAACACAGTCCGTTAGCGTCCAAAACTTCTCAGCCCTCACCTCCTAGACATCTCGTCACCAGGTAAAGAGGCTTGTTTGTATGCTGCACGTGTCGGAAGTACAGCTGGACCTGTATGGGAAAGGCATGCCACCCTGGTTGGTTTCAAAATAATCAACTCCAGTTAACTTAGCTTTCAATCTTCATCTTCTTCCTCCTATTTCTTAATTTTCATAAGCTATTAATCTGTCAAGTAATGTGCCAACAGTTTAAGTTTCTAACTGTCTGTTTGTTTTAATTTGAATTCTTGTCAACGTAGTTATTAAATCAGAGCTAATATCGATACAAATGTTTAATGTAATTTTTGTGATAGTTTCAATAAAAGGTCTATTTTTTTGGTAGACCAACATAAGTTGAAGCCTCTCGTGAAATTACATTTTTCCTAATTACAGTAAAAGCAATTTAATATCGGAAAAAGGAAGAACTCGCGCATTGGTGGCATTTTGTGCAGATAAACTCTGCTCAGACCTGCGCATCTACATTAATGGTGGTCCAGTAAGTGTTTAAATACCTTACCCCACAATATTTCGTTACACTGATCACCTGATGATTTCATTCAATGTTAATCTTAAATTTTCCTCAGATAAACCTCAACGCACTCTTTCCTTCCGTAATATCAAGAATATCAACCATGACATTCTTTTATCTCATATTAATAATACCCTCTCCACTTTCAACTCCTCCAACCCAGATGATCTTGTCACATTATACAACACCAGCCTAACCAACATCCTTAACTCTGTTGCTCCCCTGAAAACTCGAACGGTTTCCTTCTCCAACTCTGCACCCTGGTTCACTCCAGAACTCAGCTCCCTGAAAACCAAAGGTCGGCGGCTAAAGCGTCTTTATGAAAAATCCGGTCTCACAATTCACAAGGAACTTTATGCAAACCACCTCATCCATTACACGAACAGTATTTCTCAAGCCAAATCTAGCTACTTCTTAGACATCATCAGTTCCGATGTTGGTGATTCAAAAACATTGTTCTCTCTCCTTCACCGTTCTGTCTCATCTTCTAATTCTCTACCCTCTCACATGGTTTCCACAGAATTTTGCAACTCCTTGATGTCATATTTCAACGAAAAGATTATTTCAATTCATAAACACCTTGTTTATATCCTTTATGTGTTTTATATTTCGATTTGTCGCTGATAATGTTTGATCTGTATTACACTGTACTGGTTTGTTAAGTGTCCTTGGGTGTCCTGAAAGGCGCTGTTAAATAAAATGATTATTATTATTATTATTATCTGTTCAGCAACGTCATGGGCTACGCCCTGCTCTTTTATACATTTTTATCTACGAGATGTATCTGCATTTTCTATGACTCACTCAGTTCTCAGAGTCCTATCTGAGTAATTATTGAGTCCCTCATAAAGTGTTATTCTGAGATCACATCTTCCTGTAGGCAGGCATGATATGTGAGTGTTCACCTTCAATCACAGTGCCTTGTTTACTGTTGTTTCTGATTGTTATGTAATAAAGTTCTAACCTGTTTTGTATATATTTTCAGTAACAGTTATGTTCCCTCAGTGAGGGTCGCCTGCCAGAGTCTGTTCCCCCTCTGGCGCTGTTGCAAAATCACACTTTAAACTGAGCACAACAAATAAAACACAAAATAAAAATAATATTAAACATATATTTTTCATGCTGCTTCATCAGCTGGATTATGCCTGTTAGGTTACAATGCAGGCCTGCAGGTCCACTTTTCAGTCTACCAAGTACCTTGCTCTAGTGCACTTTGATGCGTGGCATACGTATTTACGCACGGGGAAGGATGTGTATTGCTGTGAATGGGTGAGCAGGTGATTCATACTGGTGTTTGTCTCCAGTGCGGCATGGACTGTATCCTGCTCGACCCTTTATCCAATAGCGAGAGCTCTAAAGGGCGTAGCCAATATGAAATAGAACGTTGGTTACGTATCGTAGCCCCAGATTCTATGAATATTGGTGTAGCCCAGTGGTCCCCAAACTTTTTCCTGTGAGGGCCACATAACTTTTCCCTTCTCTGGTGGGGGGCCGGAGTCAGTTTTTAACAGGAAAAAGTGTGACGATTGCAGGAGTGCCTAAATCAGGGGTGCCCAACCTTTTTTGAACCAAGAGCTACTTTTGAAGTCGGCAGTTTGCCGAGAGCTACTCGTCCAGTCTCAGTATCAAAAAACAAAATTTTTCATCTCCCTACTCCTCACTTCTTTAAAGTAAATAAAACAGAACGTAATGTGTTGCTAGTTTTATTTAATTAAAGTATTTTATCAAAGTAAAAGGACGCAATATTTGAAAAGCACACCATATTTTTTAAAGAAGGCGCAGGCAGGTCTCCAGATGATCATCAGTCATTGTGGATCTGTTTTTGGACTTGATGATTTTCATGTGTGAAAAAGCAGACTCACACAGGTAGGTAGATCCAAAAAGTGCTGTTAAGTTCAAAGCACATCTTCGAATGTAAGGATACTTTTCTTCTGAGAGCAGACTCAAGAACTCTCCATCCACGCCAGGTGATGCTCGAATTACAGATGAGGCAAATAGACTTTGAATTAGAATAAACAAAAAAATACTCCTCCTCCCACTCTGTGTGAAAATAATACGTTTTTGTTTGCTTGTTTGCTAGTTTTCCATCCATGTTTACTGTGCACCGACAGCTTTATGTGAAAGGGAGACAATTCAACTTACTCCTTCATTTTTAAAAACTGTGTTAGGATAGGCTAAGTACTTGGTGACCGTACAGTACTGTACATGTATTCATTTGTAAAAAAAAAAAAAAAAAAAATTTTTTTTTTTTTTTTTTTCCTGGGGGCCGGACCAAAGGTGGGGGCGGGCCGGATGCGGCCCGCGGGCCGTGGTTTGGGGAACACTGGTGTAGCCCTTTAGACTCGTGGGCCTCACTGACTCCTGAATGGCTGAATGATTAGCTATTTGGAGGAAGTTGCTTCCGTGTCATTGGAATATATAGACATGGGGTGGGCCCACACAGTAGGTGGGCGTGGACCAAATGTTTTTCAGTGGATGCTGATTCGCAAGGGATTATCCAATAGCGAGAGCTCTAAAGGGCTACGCCAATATTCATAGAATCTGGGGTTACGATACGTAACCAACGTTTCTGACTCGGCGTCTTCGCCTTTGACTACGCTTTTGGATCAGGACTCGGCTCTGGTTTCTGTTCTCTGCTTCCCCGTGCTTGGCCCTTGCAAGGACCAGTGGACCACGTATCTGGATTTCCCCTGCCTGGATCACATCTTCAGTCTGCTCCGCTATAGCAGCTCACCCTGCATGAGTGATGTCACCAGCTGCAGATCAACAACAGCACCTGTCACATTACAAGAGGAGTGCGGACCACCTCATTTAGGCCCTGTTTACACGGACACTGTGGGGGGAAACAGAGGTTTTGGGTATGTTAATTAGATGAAAAGTTTTGCGTTGACACAGATCTGCTCGAATCTCCCCCTTCCCTCATGACCCCCTCCTCCTTTCATGAATCAACTGTAGTTACCATGCCGGGTCATTAGTTGGCGCTGTGAATTTTTGAACCTTCACCCACTGCGCATGCGTGCTGCTGAACCTTCACCCACTGCGCATGCGTGCTGCTGAACCTTCACCCACTGCGCATGCGTGCTGCTGAACCTTCACCCACTGCGCATGCGTGCTGCCTCACTCTGCTGGCAGACTACTGCGTTCTTCTGGGCTAAAAGTTGAGCTAACAACAACTTAACAACAAGTTAAAGCTGAATTTTGGATAAGAGTCGACAGATTTAACACCAAGTGGGACCTCTTCATCTAACAAGCTGCACACCAGTCACTGAGTGGACTTTAGACCAGAACCGAGTGACGATGAGGATGATGTTGGACTTTACTCCGTGAAAAACATGACTTACAGCAGGTAAATCAACGTTCTTAATATAATGTTTGCTTGTGTTTACTTTGATCACACAACAACTGAGTTTTTTTTTTTGTTGTTTTTTTATGCCAGGTGGAGAAGCTGTCGTTCCAACAGGCGGACCGGTTCTGATGGGGTCCAGATGAAAACACAGCAAGAGTCCAGTTCATTAACATATTTACAGTTTGGTTAACGTGTTTTAATAGTGTTCAGTTAAATTCTCAGTGTTTGTGTGACATACAGTTTGTGGTGTTGAATAAATAAATACAAAATAAACCTGATTTGTGGTGGGAAGTAAATATAATGTTTTCCTTGTCTCAAATAAATCAGTGCACTAAAATAACTCAGAGTGTCTCATTTGGGTCATGTTTGGTGGTTCCAAGCCCGGTTAAAGGAGGAATAATAGAAATGTGACTCTTAAAACACAAGAAACGACAGAAGAAAAATAATTCGTAGTTCTAGATATATGCAGTGTTTTTTTATTCACTTTTTGTTTTTTCTCCAACAGCATTATTCCTCTTTGGCTTATGGCTAGTCATGCAAATAAGGCAATGACATCATTCAGCAATTTCTAGTTTTTTAGGAAAGCCAATAGCTATTTGCCTTACTGAGGAATTGGTAACACTTTATGAGCCTACATTGGCTGAACGCAGCAGACATAAAATATATTAATAAAACAAGAGGAAGCTTTGTTATTTTGTTTTTTATACTGATGAGCAGGCCACTGAGAAACAAAGCTCATTCACCAGCCTGATGTTGCACAATTTACACATTGGATCAGTCTAATGTATACACACACAAACACCCTCCACCCCAGACACACAACTGCTGCATTGTTTTCTTCTCAAAAACAAAGACAATGCAAAAGTTATTATTATTATTATTATTATTATTATTATTATAAATAATAATTTTATAATTATTATCAGGCCATATAGATACATTATTCTAGCAGACTGCACCACGTACAAACCATGAGCTCTCTGTCCATTCATTCATAGTTTTTAAACTGTCGTTGTTATGCTGATCTTTGCAGCAGTGAAACACTGAGCTCAGGGTATATTGTGGTTTATCAGACAGCCCCCTAGCAAACACACACACACAGACTCACAAACCTTGATGTGCATTTCCATTAGGCGCATGAAGGCCTGGTGCTCCGATGTCAATTCATCAAGTGCATAAAAGCTCTAATGTCCAAACTTTTTGGGTTTGCAGTGGACAGAATATACAAATTTTGTTCTGAGAAAGACAAGAATCGATCATGAGCAGCTGAGGCTCATGGACAGTGAAAGCTGACAGTGGTAGTCTGTGATGTCTGATATATTAGATAAAACAGTGTATTGTATCTAAAATTGTTCTTAAAAAATACTGGTTTTAATATAAAAGTGACAAAACAGAAAGATATTCTGAAACAGAAATTTGTAAATGTTCTTCGAACTATGTTACTAAACAATTGATTCTGCAGTGATGATGTGTCACATTTATTCTTTTTATTGCACTTTGAATCTTGACTCGGTTACTCCATCCATCCATCCATTATCTTTTACCCGATTCTTCCTTTTTGGAGGGGTTGCTGGTGCCCATGTCCAGTTATCACTGTGCTAGAGACGGGAGACACTCACTCTCTCTCTCTCACGCACCTATGGACAATTTAGAGTTACCAATCAGACAAACGTGCATGTTTTTTTTTCTGTGGGAGGAAACAGGAGTACCCAGAGAAAACCCACGCATGCACAGAGAGACCATGCAAACTCCACCCAGAAAAGTCCCCGGACCAGGATTTGAACCAAGGTAACCTGGTCGCTGAGAGGCAGTAGCTCTGCCAGTTGTGCCATTGTGCTGCCACTCCTGTACTCAAGCTCTACAAATACTGTATTAAGTCAAATGGTAAATGGAGCTTATTTATATAGCGCTTTCCAGCCCCCTTTGAGGGGCCCCAAAGCACTTCACAGTACCAACCATCCACCCATTCATACACACATTCATACACCGGTAGCGGTAGACTGCCTTGCAAGGCGCTGCCTGTCCTACCGGGAGCAACTCGGGGTTAAATGTCTTGCCCAGGGACACAACGAGGTATGCCGCGACCGGGGATTGAACCCGAGACCTTCTGGTCCTGAGCCGGCTGCCTGGCCTCTACACCATCTCGGCCCCAGTAGTCAATTGTCAGTTACATTTGTTAATACACAAACACAATCATATATTCAGAGACACAGCTTTGTACACTGAGATGTATCAGGGTTACATTTATTGTCCTCATATGCATCACAAATTTATTTTCTTTGTGTTTTGTTTTTCATGTTGTATTCATCCTGTTTTTTTCACACTGTTTAAGCTTGATGTGGCGTGTTGTGCCATAAACTAAACAAAATGAAATACACAACAGGAGGAATATCCCAGACAGTCTGTGTTGCAAAGTAAATGGGCAGCACGGTGGCACAACTGGTAGGCACAACTCTCAGCGAGAAGGTTGCCGGTTCAAATCCCGGTCCGGGGCCTTTCTGGGTGGAGTTTGCATGTTCTCCCCGTGCATGCGTGGGTTTCCTCCGGGTACTCCGGTTTCCTCCCACAGACCAAAAAACATGCATGTTAGGCTGATTGGTGACTCTAAATTGACCCTAGGTGTGAGTGTGAGAGTGGATGGTTGTTTGGTGTGAGTGAGACAGGTCCCTCTTGTAAATGAGTCCCCGTGACTCAATGAGGCTAGCCTGTATAAATAAAGGTTGAATGAATGAATGAAAAAATCTGGGCTGTCATACCAAGGCACTCAGGCCTACAACTGTATCTGCCTAAATTGTCAGGACAGAACACACACACACACACACACACACACAAATAAATTAATAAAAATATTATCAATGTTAAGTAACTAGGCTATATTTAACAAAGTCCATTTTGTGTAAATGCTTAAATAATATATCTAAGTTTACATCTAATAGACGCCTCCAGAATATTGAAACTATAACCACTGGTGCTAACAAACAACTGTAAAATGTATATTTATTTGAGTAAAACATCTCCATGTAGGCTTTATGTCTACCTCAGTACAGAAAGAAAACAAGATGACCTAAATTTTCTATTTGTACAAAAAAAATTAAAACAATAACCAAAGGTTGCTCTGTTCCCACTGATTCCCTCATGCACACCCTCAGTTCCTACAATATCCTGCTGCTCTGGGCCCAGGGGACTACAACTATAGACCACATCAGTGGGGAACAAACTGGGGTGTAGCTGAGCTCCAAGTATATAGCAAGCTACTTGACCACCTAAGGCGATCACAACATGGAGTTCCTTGCAATGGGGAAAACAATCTGTATTTACAGAACACAATTTGATGTGGAAAGAGATGACTTGAGAATTATTCAGTTTCTGTTTCTTTGTTGTCTAATCCCTTTATGGCTGGTTGTAATGATGATGTGGCCAACAGTTTTCAGAAGAAATTATTACTATATTTACTAGGGATGCATAATATTATTGGCATAGTATTGTATCAGTCGATATTATTGATATAGTTAAATATTGGACATCGGCCATCAAAATAATTTACAGATATGAAAGGTGCTGTTTCTTTATTTATATATATACAGGTAGTCCCCGACTTACGAGCGAGTTTCGTGCCTAGGGGCCGCTCGCATGACGAAAACTCGCAAGTAGGATAAAAAAAACATAATAATAATAATAATAATGTTTTTATATATATAAATGAATACATGTACAGTACTGTACAGTCACCAAGCACTTAGCTTATCCTAACACAGTTTTTAAAGATGAAGGAGTGAGTTGAATTGTCTCCCTTTCACATAAAGGGAACTAGCTCCCTTTATGGGAATGGAGCCTGCAGGGAGGAGGGAGACAATTCAACTCACTCCTTCATCTTTAAAAACTGTGTTAGGCAGTGACGTGCGGTCAGGGGATGCAAGTGAGGCCGTGCCTCCCCTGTCATCATGGAAAAAAAAGGAAAAAAAATAATGTAATTATTGTATTTATCCTTTGATTTGTATTATAAACTTATTTTACTTAACACTAAACCAGTTCTAAGTTATTTTTTAATCAAAATCACCATTTTTTTCTTATTTTTCTTTAAATACTGTAACGTGTTTTTTTTTTTTTTTTGCTGAGTGATCATAAACGTTTGTGAGTTGCTGATCGAGGCGCGCCGCGCTGCTGCTCGCAGCTTCTGTAGCAGAGGAGGAGGAGGAGGAGGAGGGGCTATGCCCACTCAGCAACACCTGCTCCGCACCGTTGAAGAAGGAAGCGTGACAGATCAGTGATCATAAACGTTTGTGAGTTGCTGATCGAGGCGCGCCTCGCTGCTGCTCGTAGCTTCTGTAGCAGAGGAGGAGGAGGAGGAGGAGGGGCTATGCCCACTCTCAGCAGCACCTGCTCCGCACCGATGAAGGAGGAAGCGTGACAGATTGGATATTAGCTATAATTTTGCAATGGAGGAGTACATTAGTAAACTAAAACAATTTTCTCAATTGGATTTTCAGTCCAAGCAGGAAGTATTATTAAAAGGACGACCAACACCGGAGCTAAAAGGTCTTCTTCAGACTACGGGACATAAGTCTCGCTCTTTTAAAACAGAGTGGTACACACGAAAAAGCTGGTTGTGTGGATGTCCAGCAAGAAACCGCCTTTTCTGCTACTCCTGCCTGCTTTTCTCAACTTCTGACAATGTCTGGACTCGGATGGGATATTGTGACCTGAAAAATTTGCCAAGAAGCCTCAATAAACATGAGCAGTCGGCCACCCATATTCAAAGTCAGATTGCGCTAAAAACGTTCGGGATGTCCAGGATTGACTTGGCTTTGGACGAACAGCAACGACTCAACATCAGCATCCACAACGCCAAGGTAAAAGAAAACAGAGAAATGGACTTCATTTATAAGTAAAGGTAAGACTAAAATATATTTTTTCTCCAAATTAAATGTGCTTTTTTGTGTGCTACAGTTTGTATTAGGTCAGAGGTCAAAGAATCTTTATTGTCATTGGCACAACATGTGGTACATGTGATGATGAAACAAGACAATATACACAGAAATATATAAATATATATATATATATATATATATATATATATATATATATAATATATATATATATATATAAATATATATATATATATAATATATATATATATATATATATATATATATATATATATATATATATATATACAGGGTCCCAGTTACATCCAACAATAAAATGTAAAAGAAAAACAGTAATAACATCTAAGATATGAACTAAGAAAAACATCAACTAACAAAACACTAATCACTAATATCATAGAAAAAAACACTCCAAACAGCAGCACGAACATGAGTCTGTATGAGCAGATGGGCACGAATGAACACAGCAACATGAAACAGATGAGCAGCAACATGAAACAGATCAGCAGCAACATTATATGT